>ML255568.1:0-18226 GCA_005239495.1 Nicotiana undulata
AAAATCTATAGGTCGTGATGGCGCCGGACACCACTGTCAGGCAAGCCAACCCCTGATTTAGTTAAAATACTTTCTTGTTTAACATTTTCGAAATTGTTTCCTTTATTCGCATTTCATAATCAAATAAAAAAATTCTCTTGAATTAAACACAACAGGAAATCGTTTTAGTATAATAAGATAAATCTCATCACCTCCCCAGAACCCGGTGACACAAGTAAATGAGCAATTTCTAAGAATTTATACAATTATACAACGCTTGTTCGAAAAACAAATTGGATAAAGGCAATAAATATAAAATGCAAGTACACAGAAGGGAGACTCCGACAGCTGTGGAACGCCTCTGGATGAATGCAACCCGTATAAGTCCCAAAATCAATCACTGTACTATAAAGGTACATGTGCAACAAAATGCACAGAANCTAGTGACAAGAGGTAGACTAGACACTCACTAAGGTCCAGCAATATAATATATGACGAGATATGGTTAAAGCAATAGGCATGTGAGACAGTAAACAACAAGTACATAGCAAATAACGTAATCCAGATAATAACTGAAAAATGAACAGCAAAGTACCAAAATCTCCTCTTAACCAATACCTGACAATCCAGTTATAAGTGACTCAGAACTCAAGTGATCATACACATACCAGGACAAGACAACAGGTCAGAGTCGTAAGGGTGGTCATAAGGATTGAGGTCATAAGCTAACCCACGATCGCGAATCATACCTGCGACTCGCGTGTTGACTCGATAATAATAAGCTAACCCACGATCGCGCATCGTACCTGCAACTCGTGTGCTAACTCAATTATGATAAGCTGACCCACGATCGCGCATCATACCTGCGACTCGTGTGCTGACTCGATAATAATAAGCTAACCCACGGTCGCGCATCATACCTGCGACTCGTGTGCTGACTCGATAATAATAAGCTAACCCACGGCCGCACATCTTACCTGCGACTCGTGTGCTGACTCGATAATAATAAGCTAACCCACGGTCGCGCATCATACCTGCGACTCGTGTGATGACTCGATAACAAGTGCGTATATAAGAGTACATATGTGTACCAACTCAACAGTGAACTCAACAGGACTGTGCCAATACCACAAATAGTTAACTGGGATTTAAATCATAATTTTTCACTTTTCCATATCACATCAACAGTAATGACAACTCATAACACATACAAAGGTACAAATAGGGCACATAGAGGCATGCTTGTGAGTCCTAAAGCTACCCGACATAGCAATATAGTCGCCACGTACAGACTCTCGTCACTTGGTACGTACGTGGCCCCCACAACATGTATACATAGTAATAAGGAACCTATGGGGACATTTCCCCCTTACAAGGTTGAAAAGGAGACTCACCTTGCTCCGAAGTTCCATAACCGGCTTCCAAGCCTTTCCGACGACTCCAATGGGTGCACAACGCCCCCAAACTAACCAAACAACAACAAACCAATGAAAATATACTCTAATATTAGCTAAAATTTCAGATTATATAATTTCCCAACTCCGCTCAGTGAATTAACCAAAATGCCTCGGGCCCACGTGCCTGGATTCCGAAATTTCTTGAAGATAATCTCTATCCGAGGCTTTACTAGTTCAATCACACAATTTAATCCAATATTCATGCTCAATTCGTGGCTAAAATCAAAATTTATCAATTCTAGGTTTCCTTGCAATTTCCCCACATTTTTCCCAATTTCTCATATCAAATCTATGTAATAAATCTTGTATTTAACTTGGAAATAAGTAGAAACAACTTACCTTTGATGCTTGATGAAATCCCCCTTGAAATTCTCTCCAAAATCATCCAAGCCAAATGAAAGAAATGGAAGAAATGACCAAAATTCGTGTTTAAAGAATCTGTCCTTGCTTCATCGAGTTGTACCTTGCACTTGTGTTGCACAAGTTGTACATCTTATTAAAAATCCCTTGTTGAACACTTTCTATTAAAACACCCATCACTTCTTGTAGAAATATCCAAATAACAAACGGTTTGAAGATTTTGAAACTAGACTCGAAGATCTTTAATTTGATAGGTTGTACACCATATAAATCTTTATATATCCCGAGATACGAGCTTCTAAAGTCGGTTCCATGCATCAGAAAATTCTAGCGAAACTGCTCCACCAGCCATATTCAGTCGGTCATATCTTTTGCACACAACTCCAAATGACAAATGGTTTAATGTTCTGAAAACTAGACTTAGAGATCTAAAACTTTCATGTTTTGCAAATTTTCAGATTCCTTATAGATTCTTATATCTACGCTTCCAAAGTTAGCTATTCGACGCACAATTTGCTGTCCAAAAAATGCAGCAGAAATTTTATGCAATTTTTCCTTTTTTTTTTGTCCGAAATTCATTCCGTTAACCTTCCGAAATCCACCCGAGACCCTCGGGACCTTAACCAATTATACCAACATGTCCCAAAACATGATACGAACTCGCTCGAGGCTTTAAATCACATCAAACAACGTCGAAATCATGAATCGCACTCCAATTCAAGCTTTATGAACTTTGAAATTTCAAACTTCTACATTCGATGCCAAAACCTATCAAATCACGTCCGATTGACCCCAAATTTTGCACACAAGTCATATTCGACATTACGGACCTTCTCCATCTTTCTAAACTGGAATCCGACCCCGATATCAAAAAGTCAAACTCTGTCAAAATTCTAAAAAAAAACCCTCAAATTTCTATCTTTTGCCAAATGACTTCAAAATAACCTCCTGACATCCGAATTCACTTACGATCGCGCTTCCAACTCTAGAATCACCATACGAAGCTATTCCCAGACTCGAAATCCCAAATGGACATCAATATCATTGAAATGCGCTTCAAGCCAAACTTAGGAAATTTCTTCAAAAATGCTGACTTCCACAATATACACCGAAACGCTCCCAGGTTATCCAAATCCCGATCCGGACATACGCCCAAGTCCGAAATCATCATACGAACCTGCTGGAACCTTCGGATCCTGATTCCGAGGTCGTTTACTCAAAATTCCAGTCTTACTCAATTTCTTCAACTTAAGGCTTCTGAAATGAGAATTTTCCTTTCAGTTAACTCCGAACCTCCTGAATTTCAACTCTGACCATACACACAAGTCACAATACCCAAAATGAAGTTGTTCGTGACCCCCAACTACTGAACGATGAGTTGGATCTCAAAACGACCGGTCGGGTCGTTACATTCTCCCCCACTTAAACAGACGTTCGTCCTCGAACGTGCCAAGAACTGCCCTAGAATTATCTGAAATCACTGTTTAACACCTCGTGCACCTGCCCGTGCTACCACAACTCATTTGAGCACATTAGCTTAATAAAATCTGAAGGTATTCCCTTTTATCCATATAATAAACTCAGACCCCAGTTCCTACATTTGAAATTCTATGCCATGCCTGTTTCTAATATGTGAACACCGCATCAACTACCACACGAGGAACCAGAACACAACTGCGTATCCTTGCTGAATCAGCACCATACACCGCATAATCCATCATCTGACCACAATGACGCTCCCTGAACCTTAATAGCCAGAATTTTACGAATTTGATGCTCTCAAAGCACCTTATAAGATACACACATACATCCTGCTACAATGCTGACGATACCTCCACAACGGAGGAAATGTGTAGAAATTCCTAACCAACGTCAGAGTTAACTAAACATTGAAATCCTTCCTCCTGACTAAGATCATCATCTCATTACAACCAATGATGGTGATTGTCCTGTAGTATACTTGCATAGTCTTACCACACCGATCCCATATTTATAAATTTTGTCTCACCCAGTATGAACTGCTCAGACAACCAATCACCCCAAACACGACCATTAGCCTCACATGATGCCACAATGCGCCGATAGGCAACAATTCGAACACAACACATAAGGAAATGACTCCGGAAGGGACTACTCAACTCACGCAACTAATATGAACTTTCCTTAGAAAATTATGAAGTAAAACACAGAAAATAGTTACAGGAGCCTTGCTCAACATCACACTGTTGCGGCATGCAACCCGATCCAAATAACATACCCGTGGTGGCGTGCCACCCGATCCCATCATAAGGTTTACATAAGGAAATATACACGGAGCTGAATTGCTCACTATTACGAACTACTGAATATCTGTCATAAGCACGCTAAGTGCATAATACCATTCTAGGGAGACTGATAGAACCATATGCTACAAAACTCAAGCACAACTGAGGTGCGATATATAATCTGAATCTCAGGAGCCATCCTACTCACATAACCTCGTCACTACGTGGAACCTCAACACATAAGAAATTATCAAGCCGTTTCAATACTCACACGGCACAATCACAATATCACATTAATTTGACAAAGACGGGACAACACCTGATATCCCAATACCCCTCCTTGAGGAGCGCCATACTGAAATGAACACCTCTGACTCGCATGAAGCCCATAATTTGTTTAAATCCATTCATTCACTTCAAGTCGATTCTGCTCGCATCGAACTAGGCTGCTAGCCCTTCCTGGGTCCATAATACCCCAAATTACTCTCATAATACACAAGAACAACCATCATAGCCGGGACAAACACCTCATAATCCACTATCAACTGAACCGAACGCCTTCCAGGCATAAATTTTCAATTAAGAAATATTACACTCCTTTATACTTGGTCTAATTCTTCAACCAATCAGGTGACTACATGCCACACTCATGCAATCTTCCCGCGATCATGCCCCCACGGCCTTCCACACAAGGTAACAAGTGTACACATCCATACCACCGACCACCCTAAGGCTGTAAAACAATTCAAGGACCCGTAACCAGGATACAAGCCTCTTTCACCAAACACCAAACTCAGATGACACTGAAGAACATTCACATCCATTGCTCTTGCTCCTCCGAGCTCATGACATCCTTGTTAACACCGAGCCGCAACCTCGATTCCTACTTCCGGTTACATACCGCTTATTTCCCACAACATGACCATATAGAATAGCATAGGAAATTCCATCATAACTCCTGAACCACTAACAGGGTGAACACTTCATCACATAGAAACTTTCACTTACCTCAATTCATGAGAAGCATAACAACACGCGAGTGAATTCTCACAATCACAATACATACCAATCCTCAAGTGGTGGTCTGAACCACCCTAAACCTTCCAGGATCCGCCTACACCTGACAGGCCATAGCACCTGAATGCTTCCAAATAAAATCTATTACGACGGCCGGCACGCCCCCCACACTTCTGCACAATTCATATACATACCCAATCACACCGAGGGAACTGATCACTTCCGTACATGTGCTATTTCAACCATGGTTAACCAATCTTTCTTCTTCTTAGAAATTATACTGCAGAAGCTCGATTCTTACTTACACTGCTGCCTGAAACCCTTAAACACCACGTTCCTCTAACTTTCGAATTCATTAGGACCACTACTGAGAGTCACCCACTCTGACTGGCCCCGAATACAATCAACTCCAAGGCTCTCCTAGCACATGAACACCCTTTCAACGAAGCACGTGACTGAGTCGCTACCCTTACAACTTGTCTATGTCTTAAGCACGAATTTTTAATCTTCCAAAGCCTAACCCTGGTCCTATTGGACCAACTTCGCACACATTTATCGGATGCCATGCTCAATTACCGCTTTACTCCTTTCCCTTAGCTGTAACAACTTGCCAATATGCCGACAATCCGCAACTCCATGAGGACACAACCCTACAACCCAACTGCAGGTGGTGGGACTCCCCCACTTTGGTTAACCTTATTCCTTTAAGCACTACCCGACTTCCTTTTCTTATGCCTAGCCTTTTATAATTGGCAACACCGCCTAGCACTCCTCACATATTTTCCTTCATCGTATGATGCCCATTTGCTGCCTCAATTCAATATCATTCCCCATAGCTCTTAAACCGGTAGATCACCATGACTTCAAACTCTTCGAAGATCATCTTTCTCGGGTCGCCTTCATTAGAAATGCTCATTACATGCTGAACCACAACACACCACGACCTCGGGCAACCGCTTCTTCGATACTTCTTCACAGCACTCTGACCCAATGCAACCGAAGAACTATAACACCGGCGAACTTAACACATTCTATCCGATCAAAAACACACCACATCACGGATGAAAACTCCAGTACGCTTGATAACACCAAGTCTCGTTAATTTATCAACCCCCACCTGACCATTCATAGCCCCAATGTCTTTCCTTTGCCGAAACTAAAACACTAAAATCTCGAAACCACGCCCTGAGAAGACATCCCTTCAAGCCATTCATCACCCCAACATATGGGCAAGCATTCTACCATCGTATCGACATCGCCCGATAACCAATCGTGAGCGTCATCACAACCTGAGCATGATCTCAAAGCCCTCAGAATCACAGCTACTGGGATGAAACACATAATATTCTTCCGCAAAGCCACGACAATAACCTCAATCAACCTCGCAGGGAGGAACATCCCGCACCACATCCATAGTATCATTTAAATTCCTCGAAATCCTGATTTATTGCAAGCGCTTCGCGACGCGTAAGGTTGAGTGGGAAGAAACATAGGCATAAGCCTTAAAGAAATCAAATCGCACGATGAGGAATCAAGAAGGGAAGTACTCCTAACAACCCTGTAGCCTCTCGAAGATAAGTACAGACGTCTCCGTACAGATCCGCAAGACTCTACTAGACTTTCTCATGACTCGTGAAACCTACGGGAACCTAGAGCTCTGATACCACGTTGTCACGACCCAAAATCAATAGGTCGTGATGGCGCCGGACACCAATGTCAGGCAAGTCAACCCCTGATTTAGTTGAAATACATTCTTGTTTAACATTTTCGAAATCGTTGCCTTTATTCGCATTTCATAATCAAATAAACAAATTCTCGTGAATTAAACACAAAAGAAAATAGTTGTAGTATAATAAGATAAATCTCATCACCTCCCCAGAACCCGGTGACACAAGTACATGGGCAATTTCTAAGAATTTATACAATTATACAACGCTTGTCCGAAAAACATATTGGACAAAGGCATTAAATATAAAATGTAAGTACACAAGAGGGAGACTCCGGCAGCTGTGGAACGCCTCTGGATGAATGCAGCCCGTATAAGTCCCCAAATCGATCATTGTACTATAAAGGTACCTGTGCAACAAAATGCACAGAAAGTGTAGTATGAGTACATATACATATATGTACCCAGTGAGTATCCCGTCTAAACTCGAAGGAGTAGTGACGAGAGGTCGAGTAGATACTCACTAAGGTACAACAATATAATATATGACGAGATATGGCTAAAGCAATAGGCATGTGAGACAGTAAACAACAAGTACATAGCAAATAACGTAATCCATATAATAACTGAAAAATAAACAGCAAAGTACCAAAATCTCCTCTTAACCAATACCTGAAAATCCAGTTATAAGTGACTCAGAACTCAAGTGATCATACACATACCAGGACAAGACAGTCGGCCAGAGTCGTAAGGGTGGTCATAAGGACTGAGGTCATAAGCTAACCCACGATCGCGAATCATACCTGCGACTCGCGTGCTGACTCGATAATAATAAGCTAACCCACGATCGTGCATCGTACCTGCGACTCGTGTGCTGACTAGATAAAGATAAGCTGACCCACAATCACGCATCATACCTGTGACTCGTGTGCTAACTCGATAATAATAAGCTAACCCACGGCCGCGCATCATACATGTGACTCGTGTGCTGACTCGATAATAATAAGCTAACCCACGGTCGCGCATCATACCTGCGACTCGTGTGATGACTCGATAACAAGTGCGTATATATAAGTACATATGTGTACCAACTCAACAGTGAACTCAACAGGACTGTGCCAATACCACAGATAGTTAACTGGGATTTAAATCATAATTTTTCACTTTTCCATATCACCTCAACAGTAATGACAACTCATAACACATACAAAGGTACAAATAGGGCACATAGAGGCATGCTTGTGAGTCCTAAAGCTACCCGACATAGCAATATAGTCGCCACGTACAGACTCTCGTCACTTGGTATGTACGTGGCCCCCACAACATGTATATATAGCAATAAGGAACCTATGGGGACATTTCCCCCTTACAAGGTTGGAAAGGAGACTCACCTCGCTCCGAAGTTCCATAACCGGCTTCCAAGCCTTTCCGACGACTCCAATGGGTGCACAACGCCCCCAAACTAACCAAACAAAAACAAACCAATGAAAATATACTCTAATATTTGCTATAATTTCAGATTATATAATTTCACAACTCCGCTCAGTGAATTGACAAAAATGCCCTCGGGCCCACGTGCTTGGATTCCGAAATTTCTTGAAGATAATCTCTACTCGAGGCTTTACTAGTTCAATCACACAATTTACTCCAATATTCATGCTCAATTCATGGCTAAAATCAAATTTTATCAATTCTAGGTTTCCTTGCAATTTCCCTACACTTTTCCCAATTTCTCATATCAAATCTATGTAATAAATCTTGTATCTAACTTGGAAATAAGTAGAAACAACTTACCTTTGATGCTTGATAAAATCCCCCTTGAAATGCTCTCCAAAATCATCCAAGCCAAATGAAAGAAATGGCCAAAATTCGTGTTTAAAGAATATGCGCCTGCTTCATCGAGTTGTACCTTGCACTTGTGATGCACATGTTGTACATCCTATTAAAATTTCCTTGTTGAATACCTTATGTTAAAACACCCATAACTTCTTGTAGACTTATCCAAATAACAAACGGTTTCCAGATTTAGAAACTAGACTCGAAGATCTTTAATTTGATAGGTTGTACACCATATAACTCTTTATATATCCCGAGATACAAGCTTCTAAAGCCGGCTCCATGCATCAGAAAATTCTGGCGAAACTGCTCCACCAACCATATTCAATCGGTCATAACCTTTTGCACACAACTGCAAATGATAACTGGTTTAATGTTCTGAAAACTAGACTTCAACATCTACAACTTTCATGTTTTACATATTTTCAGATTCCTTATAGATTCTCATATCTACGCTTCCAAAGTTAGCTCTTCGACGCACAATTTGCTGTCCAAAAAATGCAGCAGAAATTTTCTGCAATTTGTCTTTCTTTTTTTTGTCCGAAATTCATTCTGTTAACCTTCCGAAATCCACCCGAGGCCCTCAGCACCTTAGCCAATTATACCAACATATCCCAAAACATGATACGAACTCGCTCGAGGCCTCAAATCACATCAAACAACGTCAAAATCATGAATCGCACTCCAATTCAAGCTTTATGAACTTTGAAATTTCAAACTTCTACATTCGATGCTGAAACCTATCAAATCACGTCCGATTGACCCCAAATTTTGCACACAAGTCATATTCGACATTACAGACCTGCTCCAACTTTCGGAACTGGAATCTGACCCCGATATCAAAAAGTCAAACTCTCGTTCAAACTTCTCAAAAAAAACCTTCAAATTTCTATCTTTAGATAAATGACTTCAAAATGACCCCCGGACATCCGAATTCACTTCTGATCGCGGTCCCAGCTCCAGAATCACCATACGAAGCTATTCTCAGACTCGAAATCCCATACGGACATCAATATCATTGAAACGCGCTTCAAGCCAAACTTAGGAAATTTCTTCAAAAATGCTGACTTCCACAATATACACCGAAACGCTCTCGGGTTATCCAAATCCCGATCCAGACATACGCCCAAGTCCGAAATCATCATACGAACCTGCTGGAACTTTCGGATCCTGATTCCGAGGTTGTTTACTCAAAATTCCAGTCTTACTCAATTTCTTCAACTTAAGGCATCTGAAATGAGAATTTTCCTTTCAATTTAACTCCGAACCTCCTGAATTTCAACTCTGACCATACACACAAGTCACAATACCCAAAATGAAGCTGTTCATGACCCCCAACTGTTGAACGATGCGCTGGATCTCAAAACGACCGGTCGTCTCGTTACAACTTAAGTTGACACGATTTTTCATTTAGACACCTGAACTTAAAGGTGTTCCTATTGAGAACTTATACTACCCGAAACTTATTTAAATAAGAAAACAACTTTCTCCCAAACATTACTCGATTTCCTTTTTTGTTTCTGGTTTGTACAAGCTGTCAAAGTTTAAATTTATGGATGTTTTGTTGCTGATTGGCTGCTTCAAAAGACTGCTGCAACCTGAGAGTGGGTCAAGAACAGAAAATTTAAAAAAAAAAGAACAAAAAGAACAAAAGAGGCTATTGATTTCTGCTGGATTTGTTGATGCTGAGCTCCTCACGTGTTTGCTAGTTTTGTTGCTATCGAGGTATTTATGCCTACAGCTCTCTTGTAAATCTTTGAAACGGATCTTGAGGTGATGAAATATTGTAGATTCTGTTTAATCTTTCATATTCCTATGAATGTCCAAATTCATTCTTTCCTTTTGATGTGATTTATTTGGATAAGATGATCTAAGCATGGTCTGTTTGTGCTGATATTTGGTATTCAGAGTTAAAAAATGGAAATTTACTTCACTACTAGAAAATGGTTTTATTGGAATGGTTATTGGGCAACGGTTTTTTAACTGTTACAATAGATCATATATTGGAACGGTTAAAACCGTCCCAATAGCGTCAAAAGGCTTTTGGGACACTTCTGAAAAATAACCGTTCCAATAGTATAATAACCGTTACCATAAGTAAATATATGGAGACAGTTTGTAAAAGCGATACCATAAAGTTACATGTGGGAATGGTTTTACAAAATAAAAGTCTATGGGAATGTTTTACTTTTCTCTCCTTACTTTCCCTCCTATATATTTATTAAAAAAAAAAATTTGACCCCACTAATATTTTAATAACACTTTAATATTTAACGTAGAAATTTCCGTCACTCTTCATCAGTCTTCTCTAAACTCTACCTACATCGTCTCTCTCAAGGTTAAACTAGAACACATCGACCTCACCACCGACGAACTCTGTCGGCCAGTTCCGGCAAAGGACGACGACTGCCGGTGAATGACGACCAGTTTCGGCTAACATACGAGCAATCTCCGAGGTAGGCTATCAATTTTTCCCATGTTTGATGTTTGTATAACTATTCAATTTCTCTTTCTTTTTCCCCTTATCTTTTCTTTATCTGGTAATAGTTCTTGTAAACACATTAATTTGCTTCTACTTTGTTTGTATTACATGATACATTTGTG
This sequence comes from Nicotiana undulata, assembly GCA_005239495.1. Taxonomy (NCBI): domain Eukaryota; kingdom Viridiplantae; phylum Streptophyta; class Magnoliopsida; order Solanales; family Solanaceae; genus Nicotiana; species Nicotiana undulata. The sequence continues at coordinate 11,184 of ML255568.1, forward strand.
ATTTATAGTTTGCAAAATTGGGGAATTTATTTGTTAGGTTTTTGATTTTCTGTTTGAAACCATGGGATTTTCTGTGTTCCATGTTTGCTATCGATGTTCACTTTTTTGGTTATTAAGAAAAATAGTTTCGTTGCTCCTTTTTTCTTTCTCTGGTAATATTTTGGGGGCTTTTTTAATTTCTCGGGTAGTTTTTTCTTTCGCTGCTCCTTTTTCTTTCTCCTTTTTTCTTTCTCTGGTAATATTCAGGAAAATCGTTTCTCTTTGCTGCCCCAACTTCTCTGGTAATATTTTTTTGTAATAGCCAGTTGGTGATTTTTGTTGATTGGATGATTATTTGAGTTTGACTATTAAAGTTTGTGTCTTTGTGGCTAGTTCTTGGTTCTTTTGTTCGAGTAGCAGTAAGTGAATTCCTATTTTTGTTGATTTTAATTAAACTGAACTTAAACCACTGCTGTGAGCCTTGTTATGAATAATAGTATTGATTGGTGAAAACTAAACGCTGTTTGTTTCTTATATGAAGTTAGTATGGTATTATCTCTGAAGAGCTATTTTTGATGAGTTAATTCAACTTTTTGGTTTTGTGCTGATTGGATTTGACTCTCAGTATTTGCTTGATTTTGGGTTAGATGTTTTTGTAATGTTGGTGACTCTTTCATGTTTTCTGCATCCGTGGACTAGTAGGTGCTAGCAACTTTTTGTTTGGGTAGTGTTAGCTGAAACCTATGTTGCTCGGACTCTCTGAAATGATTTCATCTGTGATTCTTGTTGACACTTTTACACTTCCTACCTCCTGAAGTATTGTATTTTGGAGTTGCATTAGTACTATACTCCAAATTACATCCATTGTTCCCAATTCACATCGCCATATTCTGTACCTCAAAAGGCCTTCCAAACAGAACAACTGGACCATACTGTTGAGCAATGTTGCATCCATGCTACTAGTTTTTTCCAGTTCACACTTAAACAACTGTCCAGTCCTCTCCTTAGCTAATATGCTTGTGCTTACCAATGACTCTTTCCCAAGGGAATGAGCACTAGGTACTAATACCACCCTTTGAAGTTGAGCCATTAGATAAGCCATGTTCACAATGACTTCTCCTAGAAAAAAAAATAGTATTAGAAATAAAGCATTTAATCATGCTCTCCTCTAAAAGGATTCAAATATGATGGATAAAATCACTGCCTTCTCCAGCCCTTAATCTCCTTTTCATCACCCCTCCTAATTCCTTGCAACTTTTATCCTCAAATATGGACATTTGAGCTTATCATCATTCATAATCCTCCTCCCCGTTGATTCCAACCGATAAAATTCATCACATTCGATCGAGCCACTGTCCAATGCAAAGTTGGCCAGGTAATCTGCCAATTTATTGCTCTCTCTAAGGATGTGAGTTACCTTACCATTACACACCTCCAGTAGCTTCCTTATCTCTTCCACATGTGCAGCTATACTCCATGGTGGATCCCAACATTCCATGAAAACTTTTGAAAGTAACATCGAATCTGTTTGCAGCCAAACATTAGCTAGATAATGGCGATGACAGTACCTCAGAGCTTCTAAAATAGCCAATATCTCTGCTTCTGTATTTGTTGTTTCAGAATCTTATTCACATACTGAAGCGGCTTACCTATGCACTCATAGTAAGAGTGGAAAGAATGCTAAATACTACTAAGAAATAAGAACTGTAAAATCTATGTTTTTACAGCACGCTCACCAAAAACAGGATAATAAGTATCCAGCTCAAGTAGTTATAAAATCTCTTGGGTTGCCCAAAGGTACGAGGAATGACCCTCGATGAATTCAGTTACATCAACCTGTTAAAAGCAATGAGGCACCAAATAAATTGAACTTCAACTAAATTGAGACAACTAGAATATAGAAAACAGTAATTGGGAACATTTAAACTTACATTTTCAACACCAGGAACCTCAACTTGTTGAATACCAGCCAAGCCTTGAGTAAGGAGACTGTAGAAGAAATTACATAAGTCAAAATAAAGAGAAGCAAAAACGACACATCAAACATGAAAGCAGATATAAGGGAATCCTAGAAACCGTCAAGTATATTCCATCTGCACTAGTTCACACGAAAGCAGATACGGGGTTTCATGTAAACCAGTGAAATATGTTGCAGCTGCAGCACTTAACATTTATTTATAATTGCTTTATATTGTATCGGAGACATTTTGCTAAATGATTATAAGTTTGGATTTAATATAGTGATCAATAAGAGTGCTATAGGAAATTATAAGTGTAATATTAGTGAGAGAAAGAACGAATCGAGCAAAGTGGCAGCAGATAAAGTATCTTGACTTGTAGGTTAAATGGGCATATTTTATTACTATCTCTGAGTGAAAAAGAAGTGAAAGTAGTATTATGGTTCTATAATTAATTACTTCTTCCTGAATTATGTATGGGTCTGACTTATACTACTAATTTGTGCAGGATTTGACACCAAATCAACTCTAGGAAGCCCTCAGCAAGACATTTTCTGTGAAAAAGAGGAAAGGAAAGCTCCAAAAGGCATGGGATGGAAGTAAAGTAATTTACAACATAGCATCTTGGGGGGCTACAACCATTGGGTAAGCCAACCTATTTGATTCAACAAATTAGTTCGTCTCCCTTCTTTCTCATATACTCAGAGTTGATAATATTTATGTGTAAAATGTATTTTAAGAAAAGACTTCTCTTTCCTGGTCTACAGTACTCTCAATGTTGACCTTCGAAGCATGTTTTGCCTATTGTAAGGTGAAAACATAGTAGAAGTAGGTCTTCTGATGGCATTTGAATATAATTTTCTTCCCATTGTCCCTACCTACTTTATGCATTTATTTTTAAAATTTAAGTTAATTTCTGCTTTTTTCCGACATTATAAAAAAAAAACCTCCGCTTTATGCGTATCCTGCATAGGAGAGCGATGACTCAACTAGTGATACATAGTTTAAAAGTGCAGAACAATGTTCAGACACTTCAGTGAGGAAATCTGTATGCCTGTAGTCATTCAGCTCCACCAGACCCCACTAGTGAGATTATACTGGGTTGTTGTTGTTGTTGTTGTTGTCTGACTTATACCACCCTTGAAGCTCTTTTATGGAATTTGATTGCCTTCTGTCTTATTTGCCTAGAACTCGAAGTTTTAAATATTGTTGAGTTTGTCGTTTTCATGCGATTCGATCATTTCTTGTCCAAAATTATGTATTTGTCAGTAGATTGACATTATTCTCTTTAAAATTTTATGTTTAATTATTTTACAACATTCAGTAAGCTAAAAAACTACATACAATTATTAGTTTCTGTTGTAGCATGGTGATCAGTGCTCTCATATCTCTCCCCTAAAAAACAAAAACCTTCTTTGTTGGAACTATATGATTTACCTCACAATATATGATGTGTGTGTTTATTCCAGGTTGTGAAAAGCGAGAAGCGACCCCTTGTAGACAAAAGTGTGCGCTTCCCACTAAAAAGGGATAAGCGGCAAAGCGAAGCGAGTGAAGCTGCCAGCCTATTTAATTAAAAAAGAAGGGATCAGTGTACCTTTATTAAAACACGTCCAATAACAAAAACGACTAGGGTTCCCTTTTTAACTTCAACAGGGATTCAACGGAAACATGTATGTGATGATTTCTTCCTTCTTCCTTCTTCTTCCTCCTCCTCCTCCTCCTCCTCCTCCTCCTTCTTCTTCTTCTTCTTCTTCTTCTTCTTCTTCACCATTTCAGCATCCAAATAGCAGCAAAATGCTGGCGATTTATTTTTACCTTAGGTTCTTCTTTCTAAGTCTTGTCCTCTTTGCTGAAATGTTGTCTAGCTCTTCTTTCATTGTTTTTATGTTGCCCAGTTTTAACAGAATGGTATACTGCCCTTCCTCTGAATATTAATTTATTGTTCAACTTCGGAATACATGTTGCTAGTTATAAGTGAAACTGGATCATTGTTTCCTTTTTTTTTCCTGGATATCATAATCATATAATGCTGAGCTTCTAACATTCTTCTGCTGATCTTAATTTTCAAGTATTTGCATTACTTTTTATGGTACACACTGATAAGATTGTGGCATGTCATAACTTAAAAATATTCATTGTTCTTGGTAAATCTAATAGCCGCTATTTGTTAAAATGTTTGTTATTGATGAAATTTGCCTTACGTAGCTGTTTAACTGACGTTTTTGGTGACTGTTAAATTTCACAATGATGAAATTCTTATAATTTTGAGAATATGTGGCTTTTTTCTATTCTTTCTTATTAGCAAATTTTTTTCGATCAAAAGTATATAAACAAAATTTATACTGGTTGTTTTGGTGTCATATAGGATAAAACTAATTTAATGGATAACGGAGATAAAAGGTGGATGCGCCTCCGAAGGTCAACTGATGAGTATATACAAAGAGTGAATAATTTTCTTGATAAGGCATTTGAACGAGCTTCCCAAGGAAATAAATTATTATGCCCTTGTAAAGAGTGCGCTAATTATTTTTGGTATTATAGGAATGTGGTGGAGGATCACTTGATCGTTAATGGGTTTGTTCATGGATACACCAAGTGGGTTTTCCACGGGGAAGGATTTTCCTCGAGAAAGACTCCATGCCCAAGCAATAATGATAAAGGTTCCGAGATACATGATGATATTGATGGATTATTTCATGATACATTTCGAAATGTCGAGGATGATTTGGGACATGAAAGGGTGAGGGATGGACCTTCCGAAGATGCAAAAAGATTCTTTAAATTAGTAGAATAAGGAAAAAAATAATTATATCCAGGGTGTGAGAATTTCTCCAAATTGGGTTTCACGATTCAGTTGTACTTGTTTAAGTGCATTCACGGGTTGAGTAATGTGGCATTCACAGACTTGTTGGAGTTGGTAAAAGAGGCATTTCCATTTTCATAGCTACCTGAGTCTTTCTACAAGGCAACAAGCATGATAAAAGATTTGGGTCTTCATTATGAAAAAATACATGCATGTCCTAATGATTGCATGTTATTTTGGAATGACAATATAAATGCAGATACTTGTTCTGTGTGTGGGTCTTCTAGATGGAAGAATGTTGTTAATGTCTTGACTAATAAAAAGACCAAAACCCTCGCAAAGATTTTAAGGTACTTTCTATTAAAACCTCACCTTCAGAGGATATTCATTTGTCCTGAAACAGCTGCAGCTATGAGATGGCATGCCACTGAACGACCGAATGATGGAAATATAAGACATCCTGCTGATGGTGATGCTTGGAAGGAGTTCGACTCCTTGCACCCTGAATTCTCTAGCGACCCTCGTAATATTAGATTGGGTCATTCAAGTGATGGTTTCAACCCATTTCGAACAATGAGTATTTCCCATAGCACGTGGCCTGTTATGTTAATGAACTATAATCTATCGGCTTGGATTTGCATGAAGCCAGAGTATATAATGCTGTCAATGATCATCCCAGGTCCTTCCTTCATCTCCGGGAAATGATATAGATGTGTATCTACAACCACTGATTGCTGAATTAAAAGAGCTATGGGAATTCAGTGTAGAAACATTTGATGCCGAATCTAATCTGTTCAAATGCGTGCAGCCTTAATGTGGACAATTAGCGATTTTTCTGTACTAGCAATGCTTTGTGGTTGAAGCACAAAGGGAAAAAGAACACTTTGAATCCTATCAGAATGATGAAGCTCGACTGCAAAATATCCCTGAAGATGTTCCAGCTTCTCAGTTTAAGGAACTCCTTAGGTATTGGAACTTAGAGAAACTCCAGGTATCTGTACTTCTTTCTACTTCTTCTTAAAGTTCCTGGGGATGTTTCCTCCTTCTTTTTCTGCTTAACTGTTGCTGGTTATTTTTCAACCAAACGTCACCCTTTTTAAAAAAAAATTGAATGAATAAAAGGTTCTGGTTATGGAAAAGTGAAGAAGCAAAACATCTTTCATTAGCCCGCCTCTGGCAAATTTAGTTCAGTGATAACTTAGTTTTAGTAGAAAGATATTGCTAATGCTTTCAAGCAATAAGAAGAATAAGGGGAATCAGATTAACTGTTATCAACACTTTTGGTTTGCCAATTGATACACTATTCATTACTGTAGCACATGTTCTCTTAATGCCGAAAGTAAAATATAAGAAGTAAAAAGACACAACAATCCAGAAATCTGACCTACTATCCCCCCTCCCTTGGGGACGATCATTGTAATAATGTTGCAATAAAGATAGTATATTTCCTGTTGTTCTGCTGCCGCCATAATTTGTATGTGGTTTCCTGCATCCAACTATGCCACACACCATCACATAAACTTTAGGAAGAGTTAAAAAAGAAGAATCAAATGAGCATCATTTGTGTGTCACATATCATGAGACTGATCTCGTTTAGTTTGGACTCTGTACTTATTCGACTTCTTCAGCAGCGAGAAACTAGGTTCCTCTCTTCTTCTTCAACAATACACCAGGTATGTTTCTGCACTTTTTATTTTCATTCTTCTTCTTCTTCTTCTTTTTCTTCTTATTTTTATTTCTAAACTTCCAAAAAGCGCCGAATGCTGGCGAATGTTTTTCAGAATAATTATGCCCAGTTTCTGCCCAATTTCTGCCCAGTTTCTGCCCAGTATTTATTTTAATTTTTTTTTTAAATTCCGCTTCACTTAAAAAAAGCGAGCGCTTCGCTTATCGCTTCTCGTGAAATGAGGGTTATCGCTTTTTCTAGCTTCACGCTCTTCACAACACTGTATGGTGGTAAAAGGGGAGTCGGTAAAATGAGAAGGAAATCCAGTGCAAACTGTTTCTAATAGCTAATTTTTGCTCTCTTTTGCCTACTGCATGAATCTGCTAAGTGATTTTGTAAGTTGTTATTTGATGTTTCTTTCTGTCACGACCCAAATTCCCGCCCTTTGGGCCGTGACTGCGCCTAACGTTGAACCCGCTAGGCCAGCCAACGTATAACTTGCAATAGTAATTTAAAAATCATTTAATACTGAGCGAAACGATGGTTCGTCACTTTCAACAAATTCCCAACAAAATCCTGTAAGCATTGCTTAATAAAAATAACGAAACTTTAAGAATGCGGAGAATAAAGACAT
>MDKH01216343.1:0-32192 GCA_005239495.1 Nicotiana undulata
GGTCTTTTCTTTTCCAGTTGTACATATTGAGAAGTAGAGTAGCTTGTGATGTATGGTGATATTTCGGGTTCTGGGTAACGTAACTGTTAATGCCGAGCGGCGTCAACTTTATTATGATTTATTTCACTTACTGTTATTTTACATGTTTTATCTAAATTTTGCTTAAGGAATAGGCTTACCTAGTCGTCTAGACTAGGTGCTGTCACGAGACCCAGTCGGAGGGAGAATTAGGTCGTGACAAGTTGGTATCAGAGCGTCTAGGTTCATAGGAGTCACAACATCACAAGCCGGTTTATTAGAGTCTCGCGGATCGGTGCAGAGATGTCCGTACTTATCTTCGAGAGGCTATGTAACTGTTAAGAAAGATCATACTTCTTGGAATCCCTTCTCATTCTGATTACTACTACCAAAATCCTTAAAGTCTATTCTATTCTTGCTTACAGATGGTTCGTACTCGCACCGGACGTACCGATGAGCAGGCACCCGAGCCCTCAGCCAGAGCCACTAGAGGTAGGGGTCGGGGAAGGGGACGAGCACGCGGTGCAGCCCGAGCACCGGCTAGAGCAGTGACGGAGGATCCCCCAGCAACTGCAGTTGGAGGGGAACTGGAGGTCCCTACTATCACTCCAGCCCTCCAGGAGACTTTGGCCCAGTTCATAAGTGCTTTCGGTACTCTGTCTCAGGCGGGACTATTTCTGCTAGCCCTAGCTACATTCCAGGACGGGGGAGGGACACAGACTCCCGCAACTCGTACTCCCGAGTAGAGGGTTCACATGGGGCAGGTCCCAGAGTATATTCCTATGCCTCCAGCAGCTCCAGTTCAGCCTGAGGCCAGAGAAGCTGCATCTGAGTCTGAGCAGCTCCGTCTTGAGAGGTACAAGAAGTACCACCCACCTGAGTTCAACTGTTTAGCTTCAGATGGCGCTCTGGGTTTTCTTGAGGAGTGTCATCGCATCCTTCGTACCATGGGTATTGTGGAGACAAGTGGGGTCTCTTTCACTACTTTTCAGCTGAGAGGAGCAGCCTATCAGTGGTGGCGTGCATTTGAGCTTAGTAGTCCGGGCGAGGCAACCTTGCTTACTTGGGCTCAGTTTTCTGATATGTTCTTGCTGGAGTTTGTCCCTCAAAGTCTCAGGGATGCTTGGCGTGCGGAGTTTGAGCAGCTACGCGAGGGTACTATGACCATGTCAGAGTATGCAGTCCGGTTCAGTGACTTGGCATGACATGCATCAGCTTTGGTATCTACTGTCAGAGAGAGAGTTCGCCGTTTTATTGAGGGACTCCATCCTAGCATTCGTACCAGTATGGCCAGAGAGTTAGAGACTGATATCACTTACCAGCAGGCCATGAGCATTGGTAGGAGGATTGAGAGTATGTTGACCCGGGACAGAGAGGATAGAGAGTCGAAGAGGTCTCGAGAGACGGGTCATTTCTCAGGAGCTCGTGCACCAATAGCACGCTATGGTAGGGGTTTTGTGAGTATCCCGGTACATTCAGCTCTTCCAGCAGCCAGTGGTATTCCAGCACCTCCTAGATCTCGGGAGCCTTATTATGCACCACCAGTATCTCAGGCGCCTCCTTCTCGAGGTGCTATCACCGGCCAGTCCAACAGGCCAATTCAGAGTCAGCAGCCACGCCCTCAAAGGGGTTGTTTTGGATGTGGTGACCCTCTTCATGGGATCAAGGATTGCCCTAGAATTAGGAGGGGTGCACCACCAGAGACTTATCAGGTACCACGTCTGCCACAAGGTCCCCCAGCCATACTTCCAGCCCCAATTGCTACCCCACCATCTCAGCAGCTCGAGGTGGAGGTCGGGGAGGACGAGGTCGTCCTAGAGGGGGAGGTCAGGCCAGATACTATGCCCTTCCAGCTCGATCCGAGGCCATTGCTTCAAACTTGGTTATCACATGTATTGTTCCCGTTTGTCATAGTGATGCATCGATATTATTTGATACAGGTTCCACATATTCATATGTGTCATCTTATTTCGCCTCTCATTTGGGGATATCTCGGGTTTCTTTGAGTTCCCCCGTATATGTTTCTACTCCTGTGGGAGATTCTCTTGTTGTGGACCGCATATATCGGTCGTGTTTGATTTCTATCAGCGGTTTTGAGACCATAGCCGACTTATTATTACTTAGCATGGTAGATTTCGACATTATTCTGGGCATGGACTGGTTATCTCTGCACTATGCTATTCTTGATTGTCACGCCAAAACTGTGATGCTGGCTATGATAGGATTTCCGAGGTTAGAGTGGAGGGGTTCACTAGAGTATACTCCTCGTCGAGTCATTTCCTTTCTTAAGGCTCAGCGGATTGTTGAAAAGGGGTGTGATGCGTATTTGGCTTATGTGAGGGATACTAGTGCTGAGACCCCTACAGTTGAGTTAGTCCCAGTTGTGAGGGACTACCCTGATGTTTTTCCAGCTGATCTTCGGGGTATGCCGCCCGACAGAGACATTGACTTTAGCATTGATTTATTTCCTAACACTCAGCCTATTTCCATTCCTCCCTATCGCATGGCTCCTCCTGAGTTGAAGGAGTTGAAGGAATTGCTTGATAAGGGGTTCATCATACCCAGTGTATCTCCTTGGGGCGCTCCAGTGTTGTTTGTGTAAAAGAAGGATGGATCGATGCGTGTGTGCATTGACTACAGGCAGTTGAATAAGGTGACAGTGAAGAATAGGTACCCGTTACCCCGCATTGATGATTTGTTTGACCAGCTACAGGGTGCCAGGGTATTCTCCAAGATTGACCTTCGTTCGGGCTATCATCAGTTAAAGATTCGGGAGTCGGATATCCCGAAGAATCCTTTCAGGACTAGATATGGTCATTACGAGTTCCTTGTTATGTCATTCGGGCTGACCAATGCCCCAGCAGCCTTCATGCACTTGATGCACAGTGTATTTCGGCCTCATCTTGATACTTTTGTCATTGTGTTCATTGACGACATTCTGGTATATTTTTTATCCCAGGAGGACCATGAGCAGCATATGAGGACCGTGCTTCAGACCTTGAGAGAGAAGGAGTTATATGCCAAATTCTCTAAGTGTGAATTTTGGATTGATTATGTGGCATTCTTAGGCCATATAGTATCTTCGGATGGGATCAAGGTAGATCCGAAGAAGGTGGAGGCAGTGCAAAGTTGGCCCAGGCCGTCTTCAGCTATCGAGATCCGCAGTTTCCTCGGATTGGCTGGTTATTATCGCCGTTTCGTGGAGGGATTTTCATCCATTTCAGCACCCATGACTAGATTGACCCAGAAGGGTGCACCTTTTATATGGACTGAGGAGTGTGAGGAGAGCTTTCAGAAGCTCAAGACAACCCTGACTACTACTCCAATGTTAGTACTACCTACCGGTTCGGGGTCCTATACAGTCTATTGTGATGCTTCGAGGATTAGCTTGGGAGCGGTGTTGATGCAGGACGGTAGGGTGATTGCCTACGCGTCCAGACAATTGAAGGTACATGAGAAAAACTACCATGTTCATGATCTTGAGTTGGCAGCAATTGTTCACGCCCTGAAGATATGGCGTCATTATATATACGGTGTACCCTGTGAGATATATACAAATCACTGGAGTTTGCAGCACATATTGAGGCAGAAGGATCTCAATTTGCGTCAGCGCCGGTGGTTGAAGCTACTCAAGGATAATGACATCACCATATTATACCACCCGGGGAATGCCAATGTGGTGGCCGATGCCCTAAGTCGCCGGGGCGAGAGTTTGGGTAGTTTGGCATATCTTCATGCAGCTGAGAGGACTTTAGCTTTGGATGTTCAGTCCTTAGCCAACCAAATCGTGAGGTTGGACCTTTCTGAGCCTCGCCGGGTTCTCGCTTGTGTTGTTGCTCGATCTCCTCTTTATGATCGCATTCGAGAGTTCCAGTATGATGATCCTGACCTTCGAGCTCTTCGGGATAGAGTTCAATGGGATGGTGTTAGGGATATGACCGCAGCTGATGATGGTGTGTTGAGACTGCAGGGCCGTATTTGTGTGCCTGACGTAGATGGACTGCGGAGGTTGATCCTTGAGGAGGCCCATAGCTCGCGGTACTCCATTCATCCCGGTACCGCGAAGATGTACCAGGATCTAAGACAGCATAACTGGTGGCGAAGAATGAAAATGGATATAGTGGAGTTTGTAGCCAGATGCCTCAATTGTCAGCAGGTCAAGTGTGAGCATCAGAGACCGGGGGGATTACTTCAGCAGATGAGGCTTCCAGAGTGGAAGTGGGAGTAGATCACCATAGATTTTGTGGTTGGACTTCCTCGAACTTTGAGGAAGTATGATTCTATTCGGGTGATTGTGGATCGGCTGACCAAGTTAGCTCATTTCATTCCGGTGTTGACTACGTATTCCTCGGGGAGGTTGGCTCAGATCTACATGCGGGAGATAGTACGGTTGCATGGTGTGCCAGTGTCTATTATTTTAGACCGAGGTCCTCAGTTCACCTCGCACTTCTGGAGAGCCTTGCATAGTGAGTTGGGTATTCAGATTGATCTCAGTACAGCATTCCACCCTCAGACGGACGGACAGTCCGAGCGCACTATTCAGATTCTGGAGGATATGCTTCGTGCTTGTGTGATGGATTTTGGAGGATCATCGGATCAGTACTTACCTCTTGCAGAGTTTTCTTATAATAACAGCGGTGCAGGTCTCCAGTTGGATGGTTCGAGCCGGGCAAGGCCCGATTGTTGGGTACGGATTTGGTTCAGGATGCCTTGGACAAGGTGAAGGTGATTCAAGATAGACTTCGCACAGCCCAGGCCAGACAGAAGAGTTATGCGGACCGGAGAGTTCGTGATTTATTATTCATGGATGGTGATCGGGTTTTGCTTCGGGTATCGCCGATGAAGGGCGTCAAGAGATTTGGGAAGAAGGGTAAGCTGAGTTTGAGGTTCATTGGCCTTTTTGAGATATTGCAGCGGGTTGGGGAGGTCTCTTATAAGTTGTCCTTGCCTCCCAACCTAGAAGGTGTTCATCCGGTATTTCACGTGTCCATGCTCCGGAAGTATCACGGTGACCCGACTCATGTTTTGGATTTCAGCTCATTTCAATTGGACAAGGGTCTATCATACGTTGAGGAGCCTGTGGCCATTTTGGACAGGCAGATCAGAAAGCTCAGGTCGAAGGATATTCCTTCAGTCAAGGTACAGAGGAGGGGTCATCCGGTCGAGGAGGCGACTTGGGAGACCGATCAGGACATGCGGAGTCAGTACCCTCATCTATTCACAACTTCAGGTATGTTTCTATACTCGTTCGAAGACGAACGATTTTCTTAAGAGGGGGAGAATGTAACGACCTGGTCGGTCGTTTTTAGAGTTAGCGCCCCGAACACCTAATAAAACCTTCTCCCATGTCTTATTAGGTTAATGGAACGAGTCGGAGCGTTGAGTGATGAAAATTGGAGTGTTTTTGGACATATAGTCCTTTAAGGTGAGCTTTAACCTTAGAAATTGGTCAGTAGCGGGAGCTGTGTGAAGACGAATCCGGAATGGAAATCCGTTGACTCCGTTAGCTCCATTGAGTGATTTCGGGGTTGGGATCATGTTCGGAATGTGTTTTCGAGGCCAGACGTAGATCTAGGCTTGAATTGGCGAAAGTTAGAATTTCGGCGATTTCGGCCGATAGGTGAGATTTTGATATCGGACTCAGAATGGAATTCCGAAAGCGACAACAGGTCCGGAATGTCATTTATGACTTGTGCGCAAAATTTGAGGTCATTCGGACAAGGTTAGACGTGGTTTGGCGTCGGGGGGTGAATTCTTGAAAATTCCTAAGTTCTTAGGCTTGAATCTATGCATATTTGAGTATTTTGATGTTACGGGACGTGTTTTTAAGGCTCGACCAAGTTTGGATAGGGTATTGAGGTCAGTTGGTGGTTTTGGTTGAGGTCCCAGAGGCCTCGGGGTTGTTCCGGATGCTTAACGGAAGAATTTTGGACTTGGTAAATTGCGGAACCAGGCTCCTTCTGGTGTTTTCGCACCTGCAAAGGATTTCCCGCATGTGCGATCACGCAGGTGCGATATAGAGGTCGCAGGTGCGACCGATGGACCGCATGTGTGACCCCAGGAGATTTAATGAAATTCCGCACCTGCGATGCCTTTTCCGCAGGTGCGGTACCGCAAGTGCGGTGAAAGGGACCGCAGGCGCGGAAATCCCTGTTCTTATTCCAAAAATCTGAGGGTTATGTTATTTCACCATTTTTGAGTTGGGGAGCTCGGGAGAGGCGATCTTTGAGGAATTTTTCACCTGGGTGTTCAAGGTAAGTGACTTCTAAACACCATAGGTTAATTTTCATGTTCCAAATCGTAAATTCCACCCTTAAATTCGAGATTTTGAGTTGAAATTGGAAGAAACTTCCTAGACCGATTTTTGGGGTTTTGATTGGGTATTCGACCTCCGATTTGAGGGATTTTCATATGGTGAGACTCATGAGTGAATAAGGGTTCAGAAAATATAACTTTTACCCGAATTTGAGACGTGGGCCCGAGGGGCGTTTTGGTCAATTTTTCTAATTTCGCGTTTTAATTCTGAAATAAATAGTTATCTTGATTTCTTGAATTTATATTTACATTATACCATCGAATTGAATAGACTTGGGCCACCCGGAGTTGGATACTCGTGGCAAGAGCGTGATTATTGATTGATTTGCACAGTCGAGGTAAGTGGCTTGCCTAACTCTGTGTTTGCGAATTTCCCTTAGGCATTTTACTGGTTTTTGCTATAAAAACCCCGTGTACGTGAGGTGACGAGTGCGTGCACGGGATATTTTCACTGAAGTTCCATAGTTCTTTCTACAAAATGCTTCCTTTTCAACTCTATTATTATTGTTATCATTTAAAAACCATAATAACTTAAGATTTATCATGGTAAATTTATTTCTAACTGATTTTTCCAGTCGTTACTATTCTTTGAAACTGATTTAATGATTTTACTTCGAGATTTCCAACATGTTTTTCCTCAAGCCCTTAAACTACGTTATTTTGGAGATTTACTTTATATTACGTATAAATACAGGGATTGCGGGTATAGACCTGAGCCTTTCCCTCATTCTGCATTGCATACAGGGATTGCGCGCAGAGACCTGAGCCTTTCCCTCATTCTGCATTGCATACAGGGATCGCGGGCATAGACCTGAGCCTTTCCCTCATTCTGAATTGCATACAGGGATTGCGGGCATAGACCTGAGCCTTTCCCTCATACTGCATTGCATACATAGGGATTGCGGGCAGAGACCTGAGCCTTTCCCTTATATTGCATTGCATTGTACCTTTACTTTCTTACAGAGCTTTATATATATATATTGCGTTGATCTGAGCATTTGATTATACCGTTTTTTGCTAGCCTTTACTCATAATTCTTGTCGATTGTTACTTGCTTTACTTACTTATTCTCTATATCTATTAATTTGCAAACCTTAGTAGGGCCTCTACCTGACCTCGTCACTACTTAACTGGGTTTAGGTTTGGCACTTACTGGGTACCGAATGTGGAGTACTCACGCCCTTCTGTGCATGTTTTCCCCATGTGCAGATCCAGATCCTAGTACACGGTATCTCAGCTAGGCAGCAACAACAGTATCAGGAGACTTGAGGTATAATCTGCAGCGTCCGCAGATCTCCGAGTCCCCTTCCTATCTTGAAGTTGTAGTACTTGTAGATGAAACTATACGGTCTTTTCTTTTCAAGTTGTACATATTGAGCAGTAGAGTAGCTTGTGATGTATGGTGATATTCCGGGTTCTGGGTAACGTAACTGTTAATGCCGAGCGGCGTCGACTTTATTATGATTTATTCCACTTACTATTATTTTACCTGTTTTATCTAAATTTCGCTTAAGGAATAGGCTAACCAAGTCGTCTAAACTAGGTGCCATCACGAGACCCAGTCGGAGGGAGAATTGGGTTGTGACATAATGGGCTGAAAGAAATAGTGTAACTGTTCTGAATATAATAAAATAGTTTTATAAAAATAGGAGAAGACTCTCGGGATCTACGAACGCAGGATGATATATCTCGTGTCTCCGAATAAATGAATAGCCGCTCTAAATATCTCTATTGTTGGTCGATACCTGAAGCAGCACAAAAGAGTGCAGAGTGTAGTATCAGTACAACCGACCACATGTACTGAGTAAGTGTCGAGTCGAACCTCGACGAAGTAGTCATGAGGCTACGGCGGGGCATTAACAACATATAACTTGTGACAATAATATATACAATAACGCAATAAAACAATTCTATTCTAAGAAGAACACGGGTTTCTGCTAACTAAGGAATGCACTAATTAGTGTAAGTAAATTCGTAAATAGAAAGCCATAAGATGCGTAAAAAGTAAGTATATTGCAATAACAATTTGAACGTGTCCTTACAAGTTATATTTTACTCCCTTTTATAGGGAATTTCTTAATATAACGTCTACTCTTTTCAGTGATTGAGCATTATTGACTAATAATGGAATTAATGTAACATTACAATGATCAATCGTAATCGTTGCGTGAAGATTGTGTAACGTTTGGCTCATTAATTGAAGATCCTGAATCCGCCCTGTATTTCGCCTTGATTCACTTTGACTGTGTCTCTTCATCTTCTCGATTAGGTTGAGATTCCCGTATCTAATTACCCCATGGGTATGTTGTTCCATTCCTTTTTATCTCATACCTCTTCATAAAATCCTGTCCAATTGTCATGATTTCATTGCTCCACATAGATTGTTGAGTCATCATAATTGTTACACGTGTGAAGCTCATTTTTACCAATACAATATCCAGATAGGAGTCGGGGTAGTTAAAGGTACCGTATGAATGTTACGGGAATAAAGAGAGTGCCACTGGGAAGACAATCAAAATATCAGTTCAGAAATAACCCTACAAGCACAAGGGCATGGAGGTAAGCAACTACGGATAACTATAGGCAAGGAAGACATCAAAAGGTCCGTAATAAGCTCACAGTTTTACAAGAGTCAAGGGTTCTCCCTAAGTACTACAACGAAAGACTAGCTGAAGAAATACGGAAGAAGGCTTCAACCTAAGCACAACGACCTAAAGAGGAAATGGTCGTGTAACAACAGTCTCACAATAACATTGTATGCACTCCATAAGAAAATGGCACCTACCGTGGATAATGAACAGGAAGTAAAAATCAGAAGATTCAAGATCATATGAGTTGTACGAAAATTCTGGAAGACGTGAGAGCTAAGATAAGTTAAGTATGCACACAACAAGGGGGAAGAAAGACCAGGAAAGGTAATAGAGGAACGAAAGGAATCATTCGATCAATGATCCAGAGTTAGCTACGTTATGATCACACTTAAGAGTTCGGAGTATTATCCATGCAGCATATATGTTGACATTCACATAGCCATAGAAGACTCTGGTATAAGTTAAAAGAAGGAACTGGGTCCAGGTCATAGACAAAGGATGGAATCATTAGAAAATTGTATCATGGTTTCCCATAGCGTTCACGAAAGGCTAAAGTAATAACTAACACCATGAGCCGCATATCGGAAGATAGATTAAGCCTACATAAAGGTTGATCAGAGGAAAGAGGAAACTAAAGACTTGCATCAACTAAGTAAATCAGGAGTTTGATTATTGAACCCAGAAAATTATGGACATAGTGATTCAGAACATTGCTGAGTCACTCTTAATACCAGAGGTCCAGTTAGAAGAATACCAGCCTCATAATAAGTCAGTATAAAGCTCTCAACTAATCATGTAAAAAGGTGAAAGTATTTTATTAGACGTTCAAGTTGTGGATGTGAATTTTACCTATATAGAAGGAAGGACATGAAGGAGATAGAAGATGTGATGTGCGACTTTAAAGTAAGTAAGTTAAAGATGAAAAATGTACGAGATACTCAAATGAAGAAGGTTGTGAATAGTCCACACTTCGGATAGAAGGCTAGAAGCGCGGGGATTCAATATCCAGGAATGATATCAGCATCGTTAGTGGCATATCTTGCAGTCTATGGTTTCTAAGTACCGGAAGGTGTAATTAGAAAGTAAAAGAAGAGTTAGAGATGACACGATGTCTCCCTTGATGTTCCAGAAAAGCATAAGGAAATCGATCGCAAGTTCTACAAGTACCTAGCGAAGAACTTCAGTATACCTATAAATGCCCATAGAGATATCATATTAAGCTATGTATATGTTTACAAAGTAAGGCCTAGAGATTGGCTAAAAGTTGTAGGAAAAAGGAGAGAAGATTCGCATAGGCACACTTACAAGGTCAGTATCGTAGAGGTTGCATGACAAAAGGTAGCAACAATTACGAGACTAGAAGGATTTCGATCACAAGTCATGGTGTGGGAAAGAGGCCTAAAGGGGGGGAATGCCCTAGCCTTTGGAATTATTCACAGAACAATTGTCTAGGTGGCAAGGAGAGTATTAAAGTACTCAAAAGACATAAGTCATGAAAATGATAAGTGCATCAGTCAACATTCGAGGACAAATGCTCCAAATGGGGGAATGATGTTACACCCCATATTTTCATTCGTGAAAGTACGCCATAAGTAAATTGATGAAAGCTCGGAAATGAGATTATTTTGGGATTATAAGTATTATGCTATTTCAAACAAGTGATGAGTAAATTCGTGAAGGTAAGAGGGCAAGCAAATCGATGAAAATGAATTTCTTCAAAGTTTGACATTTGAGATAAAGTACGATCTGAGCTATAATAGCCAGTATTTATGGACTAGAACCATATAAAGTGTATTAAAAGTGAGTATCATTTTGTAATTTGAGATAATTCTTAATTATGTGAGTAATTGATTAATTATTGGTTAATGGGAGATTAACCATTTAATTAAGAAATGTTTGGATATGACCAACCCTCCCCACGTGGTAACACCCCCCAAATTCTCATATATGACTCTTAAGTTAAATAGATATTTCCACTCCCCAAACTTGGACACAAGTCATAATGTACAACTGTAAGTGGTAAAATGTCGTATCATTGAACCATTTTTCTTAAAACATGTATATGTATGGTCCATCAAGGCCTCTGAAATACTATACAAAATGAACCTCTGTCTACAAAGCCTCTAAGATTATTTGACATGAAATGTGTGATACATATATATACATAATCTTTTAAAAACATCCGCCTCTGTGGGCATCATCATCATCATATCAAATATGGCCTCAAAGAGGACTCGGTAAAAACGTACCCGGCGACGTGGAGCTCCGTAAAACCCAACTGATCAGTGGTTGCACAATAGGTGTCGTACCCGACCGACTATAGCGCAGCTCAGTAGAGTAAAATAGATACTATATATAGTGCATGTTGGACTCATGGAATCACGCTCTAAACCTTTCGGAATAACGTAAGGTAGTTGCACCTTCGATTAATATTATGGACATCATACCATCAATATGAACTTCACTAGGACTCAAGGATCATACATACTGTCTTAGAATAACTTTGTAAGGAAAGAACAACATGGACCACCTTAGTTGCTAGGAGTAGATTCATTATGAAATAGCATATCGTTTACGTTCGTTTCACTTTAGATCATGCCAAAAGAATGAAGGAAGAGCCTTAACATATTCTCTTGATAATCCCTCTATCACACGTTAATTGCAATAAAACACGTGACGGAAATGTCGGAGTAGGGAAAAATCTGTGGTAACACCAAAGAGACCTCAGTCAAATCCTATTACCTAGGAATTATCAGTGCTTTATTTTATTCCATGACTTTCTCGGACATGGCTTTGATGGGGGAGTCTCAGATTAAGCAGAGATGGCAGACGTATTCCGTGGTCTTCTCAACAAGGAGGGGGATCAAGAAATAGAGCTAGGGGCTTTGGGGCATTCTGAGAGTCTCCGAGATTTTGGGTTTTGCAGGCGCATTAAAGTGGAGGAGGTCGTGGGGGATTTGTATAAGATGAGTAGGGGTAGAGAGATCGGTCCAGATGAAATTCTGGTTGAGTTTTGGAAGTGGGTGGGTAGAGCGGGTTTGGAGTGGCTGACTGGGTTGTTCAATGTAATTTTTAGGACGAAGAGGATGCCGAAGGAGTGGAGGTGGAGTACTGTGGTGCCATTGTACAAGAACAAAGGTGATATCCAGTGTTGTAACAACTATAGGGGTATCAAGTTACTAAGCCATACTAGTAAAGTCTGGGAGAGGGTGATTGAGGCGAGGGTGAGGAAGACGACGTCCATATCCGACAATCAGTTTGGGTTCATGTCGGGCCGCTCCACTATGGAAGCTATCCACCTTATTAGGAGGTTGGTGGAAACTATAGGGGTATCAAGTTACTAAGCCATACTAGTAAAGTCTGGGAGAGGGTGATTGAGGCGAGGGTGAGGAAGACGACGTCCATATCCGACAATCAGTTTGGGTTCATGTCGGGCCGCTCCACTATGGAAGCTATCCACCTTATTAGGAGGTTGGTGGAACTGTACAGGGATAAGAAGAAGGATCTACACATGGTGTTATTGACTTACAGAAAGTATATGACAAGGTCCCTAGGGAGGTGCTCTAGAGATGTCTTGAGGCAAAGGGAGTGTCAGTAGCCTACATAAGAGCAATCAAGGACATGTATGATGCAACTAAGACTAAGGTTAGGACTGTGGGAGGCGACTCCGAGCATTTCCCGGTTGTTATGGGGTTACACCATATTCAAGGGAGGGTCGGTGTTAACGAGAGGCTGGAGGTTTGGAGACAGACCCTCGAGTCTAAGGGTTTCAAATTGAGCAGGTCTAGGACTCAGTATCTGGAGTGCAAGTTTAGCGCTGAGCCAAGCGAAGTAGGCAGGGACGTGAGGCTTGGATCTCAGGTCATCACCAAGAGAGATAGCGTCAAGTACCTTGGGTCGGTGATTCAGGGGGACGGAGAGATCGACGAGGACGTCGCTCATCGTATAGGGGCGGAATGGATGAAATGGAGGCTTGCATCTAGAGTCTTGTGTGACAAGAAAGTGCCACCGAAACTCAAAGGTAAGTTTTATAGAGTTGTGGTTAGACCAGCTATGTTGTATGGGGAAGAATGTTAGCTGATTAAGAAATCCCATATTCAGAGGATGAAGGTAGCAGAGATGAGGATGCTTAGGTGGATATGCGGGCACACTAGGGAAGATAGGATTAGGAATGAAGTCATTCGAGAGAAGGTGGGTATGGCCCCGGTGGATGATAAGATGCGGGAAGCGAGGCTCAGATGGTTCAGGCACATGCGTAGGGGAAGCCTTGATTCCCCGGTGAGGAGGTGTGAGAGGTTGGCGACGGTGGGTTCGAGAAGAGGTAGAGGTCGGCCAAAGAAGTATTGGGGAGAGGTGATCAAGCAGGATATGACAAGACTGCAGATTTCCGAGGACATGGCCCTTGATAGGATGGTCTGGAGGTCAAGCATCGGCGTCATAGGTTAGGGGGTAATAGAGCTTTACCTACTGCATTCCAGGGGTGGGGCGAGGTTGGATAGGGTTGATCTTAGATGGCTTGCAGTTTATGTTGAGCGCACACTATCCTTGCTATTTATCTTAGCCCTTACGCGCCCCTTTTTTCCCCTCTTAAAGCGGAGAGATCGGGTTTATGACATTTTGGACAACTTCTTTTGAAGGAAGAGGGTTAAGGGAAGAGTCGCCACCTAACGATTTCTATGGTGCGTTAGGGAACCTAGATTAGTTAGCTCATAAGACTAGTTTGCGTTACCATAGATTGGGTAAGGGCTTGAAGTTATCCCAAGGGGAAGGTATTAGTCGCCTCTCAAGATCCACAACTGTGGTTCCCGGCCAAATAGTTTTCGTGAATTCGGACAATAAGCAAATAACAAGTACGACTCATATAAGAGGGGATTTCAAACAAGTATTGAAGTTCATTACAAATTTGAAAGAAATCAAAAGTAAATATTTGAGAAAAGACGTCCTAGGTTTAAAGTAATATGGATCACGTCAATGCAATACCCTATAGGCAGATCTACACGTGGTATTAGCGCACCGGTCATCATATCCATATTCTACCATTTCCCACCCCGCGAAGGTTTTAAAAACGCGTGCTGGTCACGAAGCTTATTGCGTGCTATTACCCGCCCCATCCTATCAATCCTGGAGGAAGTTAGGGACTACTATTCCTAAAGGGGAGGTACTAGGCTGAACCCTTAGGTTAAAAGGACAAAATTCTAAATGTCAAAACAAAACAATTAGGACTGCAAATACAGGGGAGAATATAGTGGCAGATATGAGGCTCAAGTATTCCTCCACAAGTTGTACACATAATTAGCACGACTCAACCACAAAATGAGGTCTTAAATTTTAGAACTTAAGGCATGATGTCTATGCGTGAATATAGTGATGAGGCAGTGTTATCACAGAGTTTCAGAGAAAGGATTTTTACCATTTCCAAACTATTAATTTCTTATCTGTAATTAGCCGGACAATACACAAAAGAGGAATAGTTTTCCAGTTTTAACAAGTGTTAACACCTAAGGTTTGCATAGGCGTATTAAAATACTCTGATTATACTACCTGGTTTCAGAGAAATAATAGTTAGACAAGGTTAGTCGATGCTAAGAGTTTAGACAAGTATGGATGCAGATCCTGGAAAACATGGTATATAAATGCAGGTAGGTTGTAGGATGATGCAAACCTATGCATGTTGTTCTAGATGCATGAACGTTTTCAGTATTGGAATCTATTATTTTTAGCGAGATTCATTAGCACACATTTTATTTTTGGATGAAAGCAAAACATACAGAGATGTAATTCCTTATTAAGTTACTGAATCCTAATACATGATTTCTAAGTGTACACAACAATATGTTTTTTAACACATGATTTTGGCATAGATAACACGAGCATGCTGAGAATGAAATCCTAAGGTACATGATTTCTAATGCAAGACAAAAGGTAGCAACAGTTACGAGACTAGAAGGATTTCGATCACAAGTCATGGTGTAGGAAAGAGGCCTAAAGGGGGGAATGCCCTAGCCTTTGGAATTATTCACAGAACAATTGTCTAGGTGGAAAGGAGAGTATTAAAGTACTCGAAAGACATAAGTCATGAAAATGATAAGTGCATCAGTCAACATTCGAGAACAAATGTTCCAAATGGGGGAATGATGTTACACCCTGTATTTTCGTTCGTGAAAGTACACCATAAGTAAATTGATGAAAGCTCGAAAATGAAATTATTTTGGGATTATAAGTATTATGCTATTTCAAACAAGTGATGAGTAAATTCGTGAAGGTAAGAGGGAAAGAAAATCGAAGAAAATGAATTTCGTCAAAGTTTGACATTTGAGATAAAGCTCGATCCGAACTATAATAGCCAGTATTTATGGACTAGAACCATACAATGTACCACATGGCCATGATAGTAAGGTATATAAAGTGTATTAAAAGTGAGTATCATTTTGTAATTTGAGATAATTCAATAGTTGATGTTATTACTTAACCTAAAGCAGGCTTTCTAGATGAAGCAAATTGTGAAAATGTAGAGGCAGTAACCATTTCTATTATCTCTTAATTAGGAACATGATTTCTAAGTGGGTATAAGTATAGTGAGATGCTAAAAATGAATGTACCTAAGTATCATGGTATCTAATGCATGAATGACATGTATTCGTAAGCATGGTGACTATTGCACATATAAGAATAAACCTACAAGCATGGTTTCTACCCATATCTATACTAAGCATGCATAACCCCACCAATTCCCCACTATCCAACCCCATAATCGTTTTTACAATTAATTATTACAGACCATCATTGCACAAATTACATAAGTAAATAGGAAGTTAAGAAGTTACACTATAGGGAGCCTAACAGTAGGCCCAAGTCTCCAGATCCAACAATGTCATATTCCATGACCTTTTATAACCCATGTGTGTCAGAGTTCCTAAGGACCTCAGAGGATCCCAGGCAGTGCTCACACCCAGGTACCCCAGCCGGGAGTGAGTAGGTGCAGTGTGGAATGCCAACCTTGTGTGTCATAGTTCAATGGGTACTCAGATGGTCCCCAAGGTAGTGCTCACACGAAGGGGGCTGAACTTAGAAACTAGGAGTAGTGAGATGTGCTCAAAGTTTTTAGAAGGAGTTGAGTTGAAAACGAGTTTTCTGACATAATTGTTTGAAAACAATAGCTTTAAAGAATAACATAAGAGTTTGTTTTATGAAATTAGTTTGAAGAGGAAAAGAGACAGGGCAATCAGCAACTTAGAAAACATATATAGTTCTGGAAACAAACACAAACAAGGGAAAGGGGATTGGGGACAAGTAATACATCTGTGAAGCATAGTTGCACATAGGCTAACCTCAGAGAAGTCTTACAGAACTTAACTAGTTACAACAATGATCTATCACAAATGTTCATGCCAAAGAGTTTAATAATATTAGGTTGAAGGAGTGTCAAACAGAGTTACACATTAAGTTCAAGGAAAGGTTCAGGATTACATAGTAACTAGGTATCATGAGTACATGCTTGTAGTGTCAGTAATCAGGGGGTAAGGCAGATTCATAATAGAACATATAAGAAAAAGTATTGGACATGCTGAACTGAAGGGGAAGAGAGATCATATAGACAAGTAGACATGCTAAACATAGAGAAAAAGATAGATCACATAAATAAAATAAACATGTTGAACTAAAGGGAAAGAGATATCACATGGATAAAATAAACATACTGAACTAAAGGGAGATCTCATGGATAAAAATAAACATGCTAATTACAAGGAAAACAACAGAACCACAAATAGAAGCGTAAGAGACATAACATGAATCTTAATGCAAACAGAAATATGTTGTTTTAGATGTTGTAGGCTTAAACTGAAATCATACCAGTTGAATGAGAGAAATGAAGAGCAGCAAAGTAATGAAGAGCAGCAAAATGAAGAGAGGCAAAGCAGTAGTGTAGATGCAATAGAACAGTAGGGCAGCAGAGTAATAGCAAATTAGAATCACTCAGTTTTGGCTTGTAGCCAACTGAGTTGCAAGTAACAACAAGAGAGATAAGAGAGTATGTGTGTGTGTAAAAGAGAGCTTAGAATAGTATCTCTTGTCCGTGTCTTTGTTATTGAAAGACTAGAAGTATTTATAGTTTAAAACAAGTAGAAGAATAAGGTAAGAAGTACACAGTTATGGAACTAATACCAATCAGAATCAATCAATGTCCGGACTCCTTTTAATTAGGGAGTCAGGACTCAAACGGATACAAGTTGTATCAAGTAAGAAAAAGGATCAATTACAGGATTAACTTTACCATAATTAAAGCATGTGGCATGTAACAAGGGCTGAATACAGAATGCTTCGAGTAAGGAAAGTATATGTCAAATATTTGAAAACATATTTAGGCACGTAAAATATGGTAGAATACAATTTGATTCTGAAAATAAATCACAGGAATCACGTATAGGACTAAAATCACAAGGGAATCAATTTTAATTAAGGAAAGTATCACACATGTAAGGAAGTAATTCAAAATCAGTAAAAGGTTCTAAGGAAAACACATATGAGTTACAGTTTTGAGAAAAGATATCACAACCTTGAGGGAGATCAATAGAACCGGTAGAGAATACTATGTAAGGGCTAATATAACAAGTAATCGAGTATGTTAAGCAATAAATAACACAAAATCAGAGAAACCCTTAGGCAAGCAGTAGAGGACAACAGAAGATTGAAAACCCTAGGTAAAGCAAGAATCATACAAGTTCATAGACGAACAATGATGTTAGACATAATAGAAACACAGAGATAGTAAACCTTAACAACAACATGATAGAAATCATAGAGAAGCTTAACATCTACGAGAGATAAGAGTTCAAACAATGTATCAGTCATAGATAGATTCAGAGTTTAGGAAAAACTTGGGGTTTTCAGTAAAGCAAGTTAAAAATGATAGAAGTTTTGAATAAATCATTGAATAATAGAAAGACACACATAATCACATAAAAACAGAAGCAAGAAATCGTTTCTTAAAAGGGGTATGAAACCCTAATTTTTGAAATTAAAGATTGCTTAAAGATGAAGGTTTTTTCAGAGAAAAACATGTAAAGCAACTTCGTAATATCATAAATCTAAAGCAGATCTAGAGAAAATCGAAAAGACATAGTGTTAGGATTTCGTGGAACCCAGAGAAGTAGGAAAACCTTAAAGACGTCGCCGGCTTAAGCCGGAAAAGTTGTAGTTCTTACTCAGACGACCGGGGAAGGCCAAAAAGTGGCATGGGACCATGAGAGGTGAGTGAACCGATCCAGATTCGCCCGAGGACTTTAGGGAATAATTGGATCGGTGCAAGGTGGGCAAATAACCATGAGACGATGAGGAGCCATGATTTCCGGTGAGAGAACCAGCCGGAGAAGATGAACGGACTCCATCGGAGGAGAGAAGCCAAGGTAGGCTTCTAGAGAGAACCAAAGAGTAATAAAGAGAGATAGAGAGAGAATGAGTGTTAGCAAATGAGGGGTCGGTTGGGGGGGGGGGGGTAATTGAGTTTAATTATGGTAACTCTGATCTGGAACATTGATCTTCTTTGATCAACGGTTCAGATCAGGCGTGGGGGTTGGGCCGGGTATGATATTAGTTGGGCTGGGTCGTTTAATGGGTTAAATGTAAGGTGGGTTGGGTTAAAACTGGCTAGAATTTGAATAAAAATAGGCAAAATGTTAAATATCCTAAAAATAAGATAATTAATTAATTAAAATAGCTGATAATTGTGTAAGATGAAATTAAAACCAAATAAATGAAATTAAGATAGTTAACTACTATAAAAAAATATAAAATGATCAGTTGTTGCTTAAAAAATAATATAAATGTATATTTGTGCTATTATTACAAAGTTGCTGAAATTAGCTAAAATAATGCCAATATTGGTTAATTTGTGAAACAAATAAATTCTAGTGAAGCTAAATAGGATTATGAATAACATATTGAGCAAGAAGATGTTTTGAAATTATTTATAACATCATTTATAAATAATTATGGAACATAAAGTATTAAATAAATAGAAAATTAATTTGATAGAAACACGAAAAATTATGGGGAAATACCAGTCACCGTAAGGAATGATTTATAGTTTTGAAGAAAAATTGGGTATCAACAAGCCCCGGGCCTTAGATTCTGGCTAATATTATTGCATGTCATTTACCTTATGATTTTTATGCTTATGTTACTATTTCTACGATTTATGCTGAAGTTACTAATGAATTGTCTTTTCTTGATTGTATTTCCGTCTCCCTATGCCGAGAGTCTATTGAAAACAGCATCTCTACGCATTACCCTCCCTAAACTTCAGTACGTGGAACTTTACTGCGTAGTAGTGGTTGTTGTTGGCTTTCTCGGACATGCTTGGGACATAA
Source organism: Nicotiana undulata (assembly GCA_005239495.1). Classification (NCBI taxonomy): domain Eukaryota; kingdom Viridiplantae; phylum Streptophyta; class Magnoliopsida; order Solanales; family Solanaceae; genus Nicotiana; species Nicotiana undulata. Next base: position 19,292 of record MDKH01216343.1, read on the forward strand.
ACACATGCCAACTACTCCAGTATCAGTTTACTCTCTCGAAACAATTATTACAGAGACAAAGAAAGAGAGAGCAAAACACAGTTAGGACATAAACTTCTGAATTTGGGCAGACATGACAGTCTCTTGCGCTGTACCCTTTGCAATAGATCTCTGGTTAAGTGCACTATCTCTTTGGGTTCACTGGGAGATGCAAAGTTGGAGATCACTCATACCCAATATCACACCAACGAACTGATTTTTCGAAAGAAGAGAAAATGAAATAACCATCAATAAGACAGACTTGGTAATGTCAGTTAGGACAAGTGATATATATTACATAGAATCTGAAAGGTTGTATCTTCCCATGGTAAAATGGTTGCAAAGGTCAACTTGAGGAAGTCATATTTTGATTGTAAGCTGATTTTTGTGAAGCTTAAAAACATCACACCTAGTGTACAACAACTACGTGACACCTAATCTAATACGACTTAAAGAGTCATATGTTTGGTTAGTGGCTTGCTGCCATGTGGGGTGGGGATTTATTAATTTTTTTTCTACCTATTAGGTAATTAGGTAGTGTTCCATTACTCGCTAATTAATCAATTATCCGCATAATTAAGAATTATTTTAAATTACTTAAAATAATACTCAGTTTTAGCACACTTTATATAATTTACTATCATGGCATGTGGTACCATCTAAAATTAATACATACACTTTTACTTTATTAAAACATCCATATAAAAATACATATATTTTCTCAACTTATAATTTTCCTAATCTCACATAAAGAGTAAAAATTCTCGTACGCTTAATTCTTAAATGGTAAAAAGATAACCTTCTTTTCTTGTGAAAAAAATAATCTCTACCTTTATAATAAAGATAAACTCATAAATTTTCTCATATTTTGTGTATAATTAAAAGTAGTAATATTAATAACTATATAAAATCATATATTTTTTCAAATCATTTTTTTCATATTTCTTATAGACATTTTCACTTCTTGGTATTTAAGAAAAGCCTTCATCTTTTACTCCAAGATCGAATTTTTATACAAAAATGTCATCTGGGGTATCGGCAAAAATTGTCAAAAATGAAGAATAATCAGTCATCTTTCTATCAATTCAGTGATAAGCTTCGTTTACAAACAAACAACTTAGCAAATTTGTCTTCAAATGATTCAATTTGGAGCAACAATTATGTATCAAAAAAAGTTCCACTCAAAATATCATATATATATATATATATATATATATATATTATATATATGTATATGTATATGTATATATTGTTAAACTTACGAGGTGTATCAGATATATGGCAAACTAGTCTACATTCTTGAAAATCTAAAATCTTCCACCAGCACCATTTCAATGGCCATTAATAGGAAATATACCAAAATTTCGTAGGCAAAAAATCCACATATCATAGTCACAAAAATATCCCAAAGTCTTGGCCCTTTAATCTCTTTAAAATTAGGAAACCAAATTGTAATCACAGGATCTTCACCACAATCAGCAGTTGAAATTCTCAAAGCTCGTGATAAAAAACTCTCAGCACGTTATGCACCAAAAGCTATACCCATTAAAGAAACTGATCTTAAGAAATATTCACTTCTTTGGTCTACTAAGTGTAATAGCCATTGGAAATCAATAAGAGTTTTGTGGAGGACTGAACGTTTTTTTCTAATAAAGCTATGGAATTATTTGCTTACAAAAGGGAAAAAGGGGTTCTTGATATGGTTGATTTCTTGGTAATTAAAAAAGGTAAAGTTGTGAAAATTAGAGATATTGCACATTAGCAACGTGAGGTTTTGCGATTCTAAGGGAGTACGCTACAACCTCATCCAAGAATATCATACGGATTTTTCCCTACTCCAGGTATGTTAAGGTTATCCCTTCTTTCTTTTTGGCATGATCTATACGACACGAATGAAACGAGCAAATACACAAATTCCATAAATGACTCTATTCATAGAAGCATTAGAGATGTCTATGTTCTTGAATTCCCATATATCTCGTTATTCTATTGTCTGTTCATGGATCTCAGAAAATACGTAAGATGATAAAGTTTGTTTCATGATATTAACCAGAGGTATAATGGTCTTATGACGTTCCAAGAGATTTTATTGACGTACTTCTCATGCATTGCATTCATTTATACATGTACATTGACTCATGACCAGACGACGTTATATACGCGTATATATGTATATATATGTATGTATATGGGATATGGGAAAAGGTTATGGCGTTATATACGCACCACCACCTGATTAGCTGGTATACGTTGATGATTTTGCCCACAGTGGTCGAGATGATATGATGAGATGCCCTCAGAGGCTTGATGGTGTTATGAACACATGTACCTATGCACGACATGACATTCATACGCATATGCATGACACTATAATTATTTCATGAATTACAGAGTTATCCAGACTTACAGATTGAGTCATTTACTCTATATTTCTTCCATGTCTGTTATGTACTTATTTATGTGCCTTACATACTCGGTACATTATTCGTACTGACGTCCCTTTTGCATGTGGACACTGCGTTTCATGCCCGCAGATCCTTATAGGCCCGTATATCTTATGTATAAGTTGATATCACATATTGTATTCTACTTACCTCACGGCAGCCTTCCGGCTCAGTTATCTATGATAGTATGACATGAAAAAATGTGTTATGTTGGTACTCGGTTGAGTAAGGTACCGGGTGCCCGTCGCAGCCCATCGTTTCGGGTCGTAACAACTACGCTTGACCTGATTCCCGTTTAAGAGGGGATACGTAGGCAACCTTGTGGGTTCGGTCACATATTTATAAAATCTTCATTTTCCCCATGATCAGAAACTGGGACAAGATCGCAAGTTAAGCCGGATTCATCATGTACGGAACAACCAAAGAACGTGTCGTCATAAGTATGCACTTAAACTGCCGCAGAATTTTGAGGAGGACCCTCAAAATTCTAAAGCAAGGAGGTTGCAATGTCTCTAAATGCGCCACAGTCGCCGGTTCGTCTAAATTATTTGATCTTACGTACTATCATATATTTCAAACAACTATATTTCTGTAAATAATTTATCAAATGCATACATATTTTTAAAAACTTTGTTTCTATGGCAGCCAGATGTTACCTAGAGTAACTCAAGAAGGACCTCAAGACAAGGAGTCTAGAGCACGAACAACCCTTTCCTCCACAAAACTCACGATTTTTCTTTGAATGCTGGCACGACAAACACAACAGTAATATTCTCAAATACATACGCACAACAAATTACTACCTTCACAACGACAAGTTGCATAAGGCAAACACATCTAGCTAAGAAATACTTCACTCTCTCGCAGCCACTCATTGCTTTTCTTGCATAAGGCTAAGCATTGCCTTTTCTTTGCATGAGACTAAGCATTGTCTCCCCTTTCTTTGCATGAGACTAAGCACTGTCTCCATTTCCTTCATGAGGCTAAGCACTGCCTCCGTAATTGCATAAGGCTAAACACTGCCTTTTCTTTGCATGAGACTAAGCATTGTCTCCCCTTTCTTTGCATGAGACTAAGCATTGTCTCACCTTTCTTTGCATGAGACTAAGCATTGTCTCCCCTTTCTTTGCATGAGACTAAAATTGTCTCCATTTCTTGAATGAGGCTAAGCATTGCCTCCATAATCTCATAAGGCTAAGAATTGCCTCCGTAATTGCATAAGGCTAAGCATTTTCTCTTCTTTGCATGGGACTAAGCCATGTCTCCCTCCCTCTGCTTGAGACTAAGCATTGTCTCCATTTCTTGAATGAGGCTAAGCATTGCCTCCGTAATCGCGTGAGACTAAGCATTGTCTATGTTTCCTGCATGGGGCTAAGCATTGCCTCCATAATTGCATAAGGCTAAGCACTGCATTTTATTTGCATGAGACTAAGCATTGTCTCCCCTTTCTTTGCATGAGACTAAGCCTTATCTCCCTTCCTCTGCATGAGTCTAAGCAATGTCTCCACTTCTTGCATGAGGATAAGCATTGACTCTGTAATTTCATAAGGCTAAGCACTGCCTTTCCTTACATGAGACTAAGCATTGTCTCTGTTTCCTTCATGAGGCAAAGCATTGCATCCATAATTGCATAAGGCTAAGCATTATCTTTTCTTTGCATAGTACTAAAACACTATCTCCTCTACACTACATAAGGCCAAGCACTATCCCCTTTATTCACATGGGGCTACGCACTGCCCTCATCTCATACAAAACTGAGCCTAGACTTGTCTCGTCCTCACATATGACCAAGCATCATATCTTTTGCATTTCATAGGCGGAAATAGCGTCATATTTGTCCGAAGGCATCATAGTACGAAAGCACCATCCTCATAGCCGGGAGACACCATTCCATGTCCTGAGGATCTCTTGAAATTGCACACCATTATACAAAGGCGTCATAGTCCAAAGGCACCATCCTCATGGACCAAGGGCACCATTTCATGGGCTGTGAATTCCTTATCATATGCTTCATGGCCCAGGATTTCATGGTCTAAGGACATCATCCTCAACATCCAAAGACAACCTTCATGGTCCAAAGTATCTGCATCATGTTTAAATTTTGCAATAACCCATATATGTTCGTATACACCATGTTTTGAGTTTTGCAGGTATCTCGGTAGGTAACTGTTCTACAAACAAGAGAATTCTTTCCTCCAGTTTTTGTTCACAACGTTCACATCCTTTGACTGCTTCAAACGTAACTGATGATCCGTAATTGCCTACCTTTTACTCTATGACTGTTTAGATATTTGCCTTGTGATACACCCGTAACGTTCATTTTGCATTCATGACTCCACCTAAAAAATTTTGTTACTTGCAACAATATCATTCCCTAAAGAACCTTTTCGAAACATGTGACTAGTCTTATAACAACTCCATCTGTTTTGCTCGCCGTTGGATCCAGAACTACACATGGCCAGATTCCCATAACACTAGGAATATGTAGGCAACTCAGGAACCAGGGTTCAACCCCATTTTTCAAATCACATCACTCCCACTCAAGTTGGCAAAAATTGGTCATCATTTTCTTTACCCGATACCTCTTTCATCATTCCTGGGTAAAGAGGGGAAGCTGTTGATATCCAATTTTACCCTCACATTTTTCAAATAGATTAAATACTTTCAAATGTCATTTTTCATCCATTATTTAGTTTAGAAGATTTATGCAATCATTTTTCTATAATTTTTCATAATTTTAAAGCTTGATTTTCTTACATTTAAATTACTTGAATATTTACTAATTATTCTCTTAAATTATTAGTATTAGCTTAATCATCCACATTTGTACACTAAAATACATGTCTTAAAACCTTTTTACATCATTTCATAAAATTATATCTATATTTTAGTTGTTTATGTAATTTTTGCAATACTAGCCTATGTTCATGTATAAGTACTTTTTGATTACTCTATTTGTGTCAAAGTAGTATTTTTTTTATATTTTTATAATGCTACATTATTATTTTCAATCATTTTAGTGCATAAATAATATTTTATTTATTTATTAATCATTTTTTTAATTTATTATTTGATGAATTTTTTGTATTTAAATTGTAGCCTAATTTTGAGTAATATTCGGACCAAATTGGCCCACTACCTTAGCTCAATATAGCCCCAGGCAAAACCAAATAACCATTTAACCTAAAACTTGGTCGGTACCCATCTCCTGACCCATCCCACTCCCATTTTGATCTTGGTCGTTGATCTCAAATTATCAACGACCCATAATAATTCCCCACCTCTCCTTATAACATCACAACCCAAACCCTAACCTCATTTTACCCGTCCGGCACCCCTAAATCCTCTTGAACCTTATCCTCTCCTCAAAAACCCTAATTGCCGCCTCAAATTCTTCTCCTAATCCAATCCATTCATGGATTCTTACACTAATTGGTTTACCTTTTTGGGATTATATCGGTTTTACTTGCATAAATATGGTATTACTTAGTACTTGCCCTGTTTTAGCAAGTACCAATCTCCTGAATCAAGAGGGATTGGACATATTCAGTAATATTGAGACGATTTCCCGTCTATATACGTCTATGGCAAGATTTCACCAGCCCGGTTTAACAGATCTCCGGCCAGTCTGTGATTCCAGGCAAAATAGGGTTTGATGGATTTTCTCCTAAATTGATTCTAATCAATTTTGCATGCTATTCTTTCCTTATTTGTGTTTAATCGACTATTTTTTCTTGTTTGGGGTACTAAATTTTGCAACTATATAAACCCCTCTCCAATTTCCCCTTTAGAGAGGACGAGAATCGCTTAACAACTATCGTTATTCTATCACTTGCACTTTATATATTATTTCTGCTCTCTCTTGATTGTGGCCGGCTGAAATTCAAGGCCACCGGAATTCCACTATTCGATCTCTCCCAGTGTGAGCACTTCCCGGGGTTCATCTGAAGCCCTTAGGAACACTTACTCACTCATAATTTTGGTATTTCTGCTACTCTCTCTGTGTTATCAATAAGCAAGTTATAGTCTCTTAATCTCTACTTTCTTAGATCATTAATTCTATAGACTGGTGAGTAATGAGACTCTTGCAATTTTATTCTCTTTTGTTTGTATTCATATTGTTCAGACCTTTGTGAATCAATGTGATGTTGCTTACCTCTATTCATATTCATGTTTGTTCTCATTATCCTATACTCCTATATTTTTTCAAGTATCTGAACCTACTGGAATTCTGAGTTTTGATGCATGCCTGTTATTTGTGCACAATTTGATTAATTTCTGATTACTTTCAGCTTGCTCTATTATTTTGATCACTAGTTGCCTTTTTAAAAGCTTTCTCTCATACCTTGCCTTGGATTCCTACATCTTAAGGAGGTTACCTCCTGCCCAGAATTTGTTTGAATGAATTTTTCCAATGAATCCTTCATGTATGTTCTGATGTTATCCTGCTTACATGAGCCTCATATGCCCATTACTATCTCAATGATTTAGCCAGACATGTTGCTAATTTGGTATTTAGTCAATCCTGCATCCTTCAGTGTTGCCCAGGTTTCTAGTTAAACCCCAATACGCTTGGGTTTTATCACCAGGCATACTTGACTGACCTAAGTTCTAAAGTTTGTCTATATTTGACCTCAAGATTGACATAGCTTCCTACTATGTTGACTTTGGACTTAGAAATCTTTGTGATTAGGTTTCTTATCGACTACTATAAACCATGCCTATTTGTTTGCTCACTTACCATTCTCTTACTGTGACATTCATGCTTTAATTTACTAGTTATGAATCCTTATAGGTTAATTCATATTTTGCTATAAACGTATTGCTTCGAACACTAAGTATGTGTATGTGCTTACCATGTCAACCTAACTGATATACTTCTATAACTCTGCTAATGTTGCACATGATATATGAGCCTATGTTGTTAGTTTTTCATGTCATGTGGAGACTAAGTTTCTACTGATTCTCCTAGTTTCACGTTTAATCCCCTTGTTTGACCAACCTTGTCATCCTATCTTCTAAAATGCAAGTATAAACCTGCTTTATGTGTGTTCCTGCCAACATGTCACATGAATTTGTCTATACATTTGGGTGGTGATTAGCTTTACAATCTTAATGAAATAAGTATGCAGGACTCCTTTCCTAAACTAGATAGTTCAACACTTGTTTGTTGTTTATAAGTATGTATGACCCCCCACCCCCACCCTATTTGGGTTTGATATTTATTCTATGGGATGTTTGGCTTTGATGTTGAGTTCAGATTTACTACTGGTCTCATGAGCTGAGTTTTGAGCCTACTAGAGTTGTCGAAGGTTTAGAAAAGCGTGTGTTATCTATACTGGGCCTATAGCGGTCTTCTTATGTAGTTATTCATATATGATTCGGGCTGTAATAACTTTTAAACTGAACAATTGGGGAAGTAGTAAAAAGGGAAAATTGGGTACTTTAATTTTCTCATAAATGGGTAGAAAACATGTTTATAGGGTTGCACTGCTTTACTCGTTCCTTTATTTGACACGCCTTGTTTTCTATACACTGATAGAAAGCATGCCTATAGGGACCTAAATGCTTCACTTGCTAACATCAGAAACATGTCAAAATACAAGTATTTCCTTTGTCCACATATTTTGTTTTCTACACAATGTTAGACAACATGCCTATATGATTCAAATAGCATCGACCATTTGCTCAACTTGTGATATTACTGTGCGACTGTTATGTAACATACCCTTAACTAATCTGGGTACCACGGTTATAAGGTTTAATAAATCAACTGCTTCATACTGCTTTTGTACTGTCTCGCTTAGATAGTATGCCTATAGGGATGAAGTGTTATAAAATCAAGTCTAATTGTCAATTGTTAGAAAGCCTGTTTGTAGGGTGTTTTATTGACGCTACTAATCATATGTGTTCAAGAGACTTCACTTCCTAATCATGCCACTATTATAAATCATGTCTATAGAGTACACGCATATCTATAAAAATCAGTATTGGTACTTCAGAGTTCTGGTATTGTTTTCACTACCTTATTACGCAAAAGATTAGAAATCATGTCTATAATACTTGTAACGCTCTAATTTGCCTATACGTTAGTCCATAAATTATAGCACTGCCTACATAATACTAGAATCCATAATCATATAGAAATCATGCTTATAAGACTCAATAATTCCAACACTTCTTAATATTGCCTAACCAGAAATCTATTTGCGTGCTTTTCCTGCTTATGTGTGGAGGTTACTTGAGCCCTTTATTGCAATTATATGCAGTCCTCTGTTTTGATTTTCTCCTAGTTTTATCATTTTTGAGAAACCTGAGTAAGTCTAGAACTACCCAAATAGAGGTCCAAAGCCTCCTGGACCATAGGCATGGGACGGGTAGTGCACGCATATGACCCGACTTAGAATTGAATTAGAGCGCTTTAGGTAAACAACTTCAACACAGTAATCGGGTAGCAGGAGATGATAGTCTATGCTCGCTAAATAATATGAGCAACTCCAACCTAAAAGGAGTTGCGAAGTATTATTTATATTGCATGGGGTGATCCTTTAGGCTAAAAAACTTAGGATCCCCCCTCCTTTATATACTTCTTCACACTTAGTCATTTAATATATACCAATGTAGTGGTATCCTTGTAGTCCTTAAGATTTGTACTAATCCTCGTTGCGTTATGATAAACTCTTCGACTTTTATATTTCTTTGTTCATTTGATCACCTAGCCTAATCCACATAGTGTTAAGTTTGGTCGGTACCCACAGTTGTGGACTTCGAAGAGTGCCTAACACTTTCTCTTTGAGGTAATTGGAGCCCTTCCCCGATCTTGGTGGAACAGACTAGTTAAAATAGAGTTATTTGAAAATAGGTTCCCTAACGCACCTTAAAATTGTTAGGTGGCGAATCTTCTCTTTTAATACCCTTATAAAGGAGTTGTTACATGTCGAAACCTGGTTTTGCGAGAAAAAGGGGCGAGACATGGGTGGGCCCTCTTCCTGGAGGGAGGAGGATGTAATCGTCATTCTGATATATGGTAGATATTGTTCCTTGTTGGGTCGCGGAGCTGTGAGGTCCCTTCTAGTGTCATTCCTTCGATCTTTTCGGGATTCCGCCTATATCGAGGTCAATAGATGAGTTTGTTCGTTGAGGTCGTCCTCGTCTGATCGGACCTCAGCACAATACATGTTGTGTATTTCATCCCAAGTAGTTGGGGTACTTCATGAGTCGACTTAATATTTTCTTAGTCGCCCTCGGCCCGTTCTTGCTTAGCCCGTTCTAGAATGATGCGACTTGCCATCCTTTTTGACACGTTCGATAGGGTCATCCTTACTCGATTAAAACGGACGAGGAAGCCCCTCAGTTCCTCTCCCGGAGATTATTTAATGGAAAATATATCGTTCACGCTTGTTGCGGATTTCTTGGCCCCATCATGGGCCGTTATGTCTGCAGGTAGTTGTGAATACCGTGTCAACGCTCCCCTCACGAGGGTCTCACCAAATTTTTTCAACAAAATAAAGGACACTTGTTCTTTGGCGAGATCATTGCCTTTCACGGCGGTGTCGTAGTGAGTGATATGGTCTTTGGGGTCGATCGTGCCATCATATATTTCAGGTAGGGCGGTATTTTAAAGATTTTTTTGTATGGAATGTGGGGCGGCATCATCACTACATGATTGCTCGGCGAACCGACCGACATCTCCCTTTCTTGGTGTTCTCTCATTTGGTCCCCGAGTGCTTTGTTCTCATTCTCCATTTCCTCCATCCTTTTCAAAATGGTTGCGAGAGCGTCATCACCTACACTATTAGTGACATTGTAAGTTATACATGTCGTTCAAGGAGGAGGGAATTGGTTGTGCTGCTCGTCTGCTGATTGTATAATGCAAGTCCTCGCACTTTCTGTAATTGAGTCACGAGCGGGCTTATGGAGGACGTTGGTCAGCGTATTAGTTAAGTCAGGCCTCAAAGAGCTTTTTTATAGGTGGTGGCGTCTCCTCCACCACATATGTGGAGGCTCCCCTACCAAGGGATTTTGTGATGATACAGTGAAGAGGAGGTGACCCATCTCGTCTAGGGGAGGCATTGGGTGTTGCGTCTCCATCCGTTGTTTCACAGCTCGCATTGATGACGTTAATGAGGTTGGTTAGGAGGTCATTTATTATTCTCTTCCTTTCTTCTATGTTACATGCCATATGAGATTCGTGCACACAAAGAAAGAAGATCTTGTTCTTGTTATAGATCTTGTTACATGCCATTTGTGATCCGTGTTAGTTATATATCCAGAAAAACTAAAAATTTAACTAGAAAATTCTCACAGACGGCACCATATTGTTTGACCAAAAAATATAAATTTTGGATAAAATTAATATATTTATATAATGATGGGTTAAACTTAGTTAATAATAATACTTTTAGATGTGATTTCCGAAAATGTGGCTAACGTTGAATTGATCTGGTGGCGGATGGATAACATGCATTTTATATTCCAAAAAGTATGAGCAATAATGGAGAAATAACTAGCAATAAATAAGGCAAAATACATTAACACCTCCTAAACATGACACGGATTACTATTAGCTAGACGCTGATGTGACAAAGAGTGTGGGTGCACTCGCTTGCCACATGGACTTTTCTGTGTATGTGGCATTTTTTAAAAATAAAACCATAGTTTTACCTTTTTAAGTATGTTACTTTTTTGGATAACTTTTTTTGGAATACAATTTATAATAATTTGGATAAAACTATTATATTTAGGATAAATATTTTTATTTGACTAAAAGTAATAAAGTTTTAGTTAATCTTTTTTTGAATTTGACCTAAAAATAAAGATTTATACAGTTGAAATAAATAGTCAAGGCATCTAAAATAAAAAAAATACACATGACTTTTTGTTTCTTCTGATATCAGGCACATCGAATTGGATTATGAGAACTCCGGTTCAATTTTTCGGTTATGAAATACCAAACGAAATAATTTCAGTTTGGTTTGTTTTCTTAGAGATTTCAGATTAAATAGTTTAGTAATTTTGAAATTTCAGATTAAACCTATGGACATCTTCTGACAAGAAATAATGGACCTCTAAATAAAGTATTTTATCAAATTGCCTAATTACCTCCTTCCCACGATATTCATCTGAAAATTTGATAATTGTAAGTAAAAATGTTAATCCTTGATATGACAAAAGGATTACAAGAAGAAAAAATAATAATAAAAAAATATGAGATAATTATCATGAGTATATGTTATAAATAGTCAAGGCATCTAAAAAGTTATAAAAAAATACACAGGACTATTTATATCAATTGTATAAATCTTTATTTTCAGATCAAATTTAAAAAAAAGATTAGCTAAAACTTTATTTTTTTTAGCCAAATAATTTTTTTTAGCCTAAATAATGTAGTTCTATCCCAGCTTTATAATAAATTGTATTCAAAAAAGGTTATCAAAAAAGTAACATACTTAAAAGGGTAAAAATATATTTTATTATTTTAAAAATGCCACATATACAGAAAAATCCACATGGCAGGCGAGTGCACCCACACTCTTTGCCATATCAGCGTCCAGGAGGTAATGGCTTTCAAAAGGCCAAGTTGAGAGGGTAATTAAGACGACGAATAGTTTAAGGTATTTTGCCAATAAATAACAATAAATGGCATTTGCGAGCACATGATTTTCACCTACTATATGATCCTCCAAAATTCAATAATTTAATTAGTTTTATGAATTTTATTGAATTTAGGTGCTATTGGTGAATTAATTTTACATTTATAACCATAATTTGGCTTTTAATGTTTATAAATAATTTAAGGTTGCATAACCTCAATCATTTGGAAAATTACAAATTTATTCTTCAAAATTGCAAGCGTTGATTCATAATTTCACCTTTTAATCCGCCATCAATCAATTTTCCCTTTAAATTAGATAAAAATGAGAATTAGAGCTAATTATCATATTAGTTGTAATTAATTAAAGTGAATAACAACAAAAATGTCGATTATTGGATACAATGTAGTTTCACTAATTAATTGCTTAATTTAATCATTTTTTCCAAACAAAACTATGAAATTTATTCTTTAAATGATATAAGTGTTAAATTAAATAGTGTCACTTTTAATCAATTCAACAATTAGTTTATAACAAAATAATAATAATAATAATAATCAAAATTAGTTGTTACATTTTTTTATTTTAATTAGAATTAGTATTAATTAAACTAAGTAATGTTAATTAAGCCGAAGATGTTAAAATCGGACCTGGGCTAATGTGCCCAGGCCCAAAACGAGTCTCATAAGCACCCATTACACCCAACCCAATAACCCCTACCCGGCCTTCCCCAGCCTCATCGCCAAACGACCCCGTTTTGATCATAACAAATCGCAACCGTTGATCTCGTTTGATCTAACAGCTGGGAACTCCCCACCCCCCTATGTATATAATTGTTCCTAATCC
>ML255571.1:0-34223 GCA_005239495.1 Nicotiana undulata
AATACTATTTAAGCAAAGGCTTAAAAATAGGTTTCGCAACTCAATAGTCGCCCAAATTAGGAAACAGGTTCTAAATTTTCCACCTTTTTCTTTCAAAACCCGTGAAAGGGTGCATAGTCTGGGGTTTCATACCCTCAGAACATGATTTAAAGACATTACTTACCTCAAAACTAGCCCGAAAACTATTCCGCAATGCGCTTGCCTCTCGAATCAACCTCCGAAGGCTCCAAATCTACCAAGTNTGAAAGTCAGAAATTTTTACAGAAAAATGTTCCTCATCTTCCCACGAGTTCGTACATATAGAGAACACCAAAATCGGAGTCCGTTTGACCCCTCAAATCGACCCTTGAAGGTCTCATAATCTCATGCCCCAAAATCCTATTTTTCTACTGTTTTTCATGAATTAAAGGCTGGGATTATGGTCTATAATCACCCATAATTGAGTTTTAATGACTAGAACACCTACCTCAATGAAGAACAGGGATTTTCCCTCTTCAAAATCGCCCAAAAAGCTCTCCTCCGCTCAACAATGGTGTAAAAGAGGGTTTGAGTCGCGGAGGGTTTATTATTTAACTGCCCAGTTATCTCTTCACCGCGATCGCGGACTCCCTTTCGCGATCGCGGAGCACAATTTTTAAACCCCACGCGATCGCAGCCCCCGTTCACGCGACCGCGAAGACTATTCAACCTCGCCCCCACGCGCCTGCCTTATCCCTACGCGATCGCGAATCCCCTCACGCGATCGCAATGCCTGACCTGCCTGACCTCTGCGATCGCGGACGCCTTTATGCGATCGCAAAGAACAAAAATGTTTCCCCTCACGATTGAACTACGCGATCGCAGAGAAGAAAAACATGCTGCACAAAAACCAGAAACCAGCAATGTTTTCAAGTCCGAATGAGTCCGTTAATCACCCGAAATCAATCCCGAGCCCCTCGGGACCCCAACCAAACTTACCAACATACCCCATAACATCATTCAAACTTAGTTGCACTCTTAAAACACCAAAACTAACATCAAAACTCCAAATTTGCATCGGATTCAAGCCTAAGAACTTTGATATTTCTAAAATTCACCAATGATGTCGAAACTATCCAAATCAACTCTGATTGACCTGAAGTTTTGCACACAGGTCCAAAATGACATTACGAACTTGTTACAACTGTCAGAATTCCATTCCGACCCCGATAGCCTATTTTCCACTGCCGACCGAAATCGCCAAAAAAACTAACTTTCACCAATTCAAGCCTAATTCTACACCGGACATCACAAAATTATTCTGAACACACTCCTAAGTCCCAAATCACCTAACGAAGCTATCCGAGCCATAAAATCCGCATTCCAAGGTCATTTACCAATAAGTAGACTCTTAGTTGACTTTTCCCATTTTAAGGTTGTTCTTAAGGACTAAGTGACTGGATTCTCATTTAACCATTTCGATTTCAAGCCTATCAACTCTAACACATTAATAATAGAATAACCAATATATAATAAGCCACTAACAACAGTTATAATGCAGGTTTTACGTAACGACAGACCGGGTCGTTACACCACACTTGGATAGGCAACATTAGGACGTTTTGTTAATTTTGAGATGAGAGGTCGCCCCCGTTAGTTAAATTTGTCCGAGGAATGCCCCGAAGGATTTGTATATATTTTTATACGGGGAATGCCCCGAAGTACATGTAAATGAAGGCTTGCGACCGGATGATGCGAGGAAGCATAAAGTAGAATAGTATTTTTATTTTTATTTTTATTTTTATTTTATTAGGTGGGGACGACCCCGAGCCTCATTTTATTATTTATTTTCTTTTATGTGTTTTATACCTCAATCTTAGTATTCTTTAAAGACAATTTGATCGAGTACGCAACCGTAATTTTCACGGGACTTGGAGAATACCTAACACCTTCTCCCCGAGTCAAATGAACCCCCTTACCCGAATCTCTGGTGCGACTTAGTTTGGAGTCCAAATTATTTTTAAAAGGTTTTTTTTTTTTTAAAACGGTGACCTGACACACCGAAACCAAATGTCAGGTGGCGACTCTGAGTTAATCCTTTAAAACACACTCTTTTGTCACTTTCAATTTTGAAACCCCTTTTTGAGCTTTGCCAAACCGTTTTATTCTTTTTAAGAGGGTTTAGTAAAGTTTGTTAAAAAAAAAAGGGTGTGACATAGAGTGAGAGACACAGGGAGTTCAGAGGAAGTTACGATTTGTAGAGAGATAATGTGAGGTGATAGTTGTGAGAAAATAGAGATGAGAGGGTTTTATAAAATAAAATAAAAAATCAATAAAGAGGGGGAAAGAGGAACGGGTTCAAAAGGAAAACGACGGTAGGTTTTTGGAAGATGAAACGTGTAGGGGAGGTGAAAGGATTTGAGAGATGGGACGTGATAGACACAGACTCTGAAAAGTCGGAAGATGTGGCGGTAGCATTTAATTTGTTGTATTTTGAGAATAGCATAAGAAAACACATAACTACTAACATGTGGCACAAGAACCAGGTCCCATACCTATTTTTTGAAAAAGTTTTTCAGCTTTCTTTTGTAGTACAGCACCGGACCTTTAACTTCTGTAATCACCATGTGTGTCTACCTGTAACGGTATTGATGTGAGTTTTGCTTGGTCAGAAAACACTTTAGCTAATTGTACCTGAGTGCGACTCTCATAGCCAATGAAGGAGAACCAGGTTCTCAGTTAGGTTTCATCAACCCCAATGTCATCCTGTTTCTCTCAAAGTGTTCCCTGCTTAGGGCCTTGGTGAAGATGTCTGCAATTTGATCTTCAGTGCAACAAAATATCATGCAGATATGCCCTTTTTCAACATTATCTCTGAGAAAATGATGTCACACATCAATGTGCTTGGTTCTTTTATGCTGAACTGGGTTCTTTGCCATGTTGAGAGCACTAGTGTTGTCACACAGAAGTGGCACACAATCAATGTATACCCCAAAATCTTCCAATTGTTGGTTGATCAACAATAGTTGAGCACAACAAGATGCAGCGGCAACATATTATGCTTCAGCTGTTGAGAGAGCCACTGAGTTTTGCTTCCTTGTTCCCCATGAGATTAGGCATGATCCAAGGAAATGAACCATTCCAGAAGTGCTTTTCCTGTCCACCGGATAACCTGCATGTTCAGCGTCAGCATAACCAACAAGGTTTAAATTGTCACCTGAAGGATAGTACAGAACCAGGTCCTGTGTGCCCTTAAGATATCGTAGAATTCTTTTGGCTGCCTTCACATGAGACTCTTTAGGATTTGACTGAAATCTAGCACAAAACCCCACGCTGAATACAATATCTGGTATGGTCGCAGTGAGGTAGAGTAAAGATCTAATGATCCCCCTGTACATTGTTTGGTTCACAAGTGATCCAGAATCATCCATGTCAAGCTTAGTTGCAACTGCAATAGGAGTGTCGATCACCTTTGATTCCTCCATGTCAAACCTTTTTAGCATTTCCTTGATGTACTTCTACTGACTGATGCATGTTCCCTTCGTGGACTGCTTCACTTGAGGACCCAGAAAGAAGTTCAATTCCCCTATCATACTCATTTCAAACTCACTACCTATGAGTTTGGCAAAATCTTTGCATAGTGAATTTGTTGTAGCCCCAAATATGATATCGTCCACATAAACCTGAATGATGAGCATGTTCCTCCCCCGTTTCTTTAGAAACGGCTTGTTATCAATCTTCCCTCGAGTAAACCCATTGTCCAATAGAAACTTCGATAGTCTCTCATACCAAGCTCTGGGGGCGTGCTTTAATCCGTATAGAGCCTTGTCTAATTTGAATACATGTTCAGGATGCACATGATTTTCAAAGCCCGAGGGTTGCTTAACATAGACTTCTTCATTAAGAAAACCATTTAAAAGGGCACTATTCACATCCATCTGGAATAAAGTGAATTGCATATGTGCAAACGGAATGAGGATCCTGATGGCTTCTATACGAGCAACTAGGGAAAAAGTCTCTTCATAGTCAATCCATTCCTCCTGATTTTACCCTTGAACAACAAGCCTTGCTTTGTTCCTTGTGGTATTTCCATTTTCATCCAGCTTATTCCTGAACACCCACCTGGTTCCTATGATGGTTCTATCAGAGGTTCTAGGTACCAGGTGTCATACCTTGTTTTTCTCAAACTGATGCAGCTCCTCTTGCATAACAATGATCCAGTCTGCATCCTTCAGGGCTTCCTTGATATTTTTAGGTTCTACTTGGGATAAAAAGGCTAAAAAGGCTAGGGAGTTTTTGGTTTTGGATCGGGTTTGAACTCCAGAGTCAAGGGGAATGATTGTATTATCAAGGGGATGAGAGCTTTTGTGTTTCCAATTTGGGACTTGGATTTGATTGGTGGAGGAACTGGGTAGGTCAGAAGAGTTTCCCTGCATTCCTCGTTCAGCTACCTATGGAGTGCCATGCACAACATCTCCAACTCTTTCTTCAGCTTCGGTGGTTGTAATTGGAGTACCAGGTTCCTTTTGTGAAGTTGACAAGGAAGTTGCATTATCTTCACTTGTTTCCTTCGTCTGACTCATCATGTCAGCTTTTCTATTTGAAACATCAGATATTTCTCCAGGAACCAACAGTGGTTCATTGTCCTGATCATCACCATATCCTTCCTTGTTTGAAGAAGGTGTCTCATTGAATATCATGGAATGAGGTATAACAGGATCATGGAACATAATAAGGTTCATATAACCACAACCCGTGATCTTGATCTTAGCCTTAGAGCTACGATATCTGAGCGGGATGGCCTTTCGATAAAGGTTGAGCGGCTTAAATCAGAACTTCGACGCCGAGCGGATTCTCTCATCATTGAAAAAACATATTCTATGTATAGCATGAGGAGAAAACCCTTGGAAGAGGCCAAAGCGGGCGTCATTGATATTCACGATGAGCTGGCTAAGGCCCGAGAGCTAGAGTTACCGCTCGAAGAAGCCTCCCCGCTCAGCCCAATGCATGTGCCTTTTCTGGTTCTGGTTCTGAGTTCTCGGGAATCGAGGAGGAACTTGAAGAGAATAATGATAAAGGACAAGATCTCGAGCTGACGGAAGATCCACCTACTTCTCCTAGAGGCGTTGATGCTTCCCTTCCCCTAAGTTTTGTGGGAGATATAGTTTAGTTTTTTGCTTTCTTTTCCTTTTTTGTCTTCTTTCGTGTTTTTGTACTTGTGTTACTTGGCACGTTTGATAAATAAAATTGTTTTTTGTCTAAGCATTGCTCAAAGTTTACTTTTTTGCGTCGGATTATGCAAAGCCTCGGGTGCATTTCTCCCCGATAGCATTTGGATTTGGGGCATAAAACCTTTTCGCAATCAACCCTTTACTGTGAGGGTTTCATAAGAGAGGGCCCTCTTATGTTTACTGTGCTCTTGAAGAGGACTTCTCTTGTTCATTCTGGCACTAGCATTTGAAGTAGTTGATAAACTTTCAAATGATAAAATCAATTCGTCGTTTGGACAAGAAACAAGATAAAAACCAAAGGACTTTATTTTATTCCTTATATCTTCAAAAGTACATAAGAATTCATCTTGTTGAAAAGAAATTGTCATTAATTGTGAATAATTTGTACATTTATTTCTACGGGGTTGGCTGTGCAGTCCCCGGTCCCGATGAAATATTTTTGTTCCTGGATTTTGTAGTCCCGATTTCTGTGGTAATCAGGTTTTCGTTTTCTCATATTATTCCCCCATTAGTGTTCGAATACGAAGAATGCAAATTGGAACATTGGAAGTCTTGCTCCTTTGAAGATCCACTAGTAAATGGAGGGATAATCTTTCATCGAATAGCAAGATTTGTTTCCCATTAGAAACTTTGCTGCAGAGACAAAGATTATCTAACCACCCCATAGTGGATTGTAGGGAAGAAGCACTCATGAACGGTTGAATGGCCTTTGGTTTGAAAGCAAGCTTCATTTCCCGTTAGGAACTTTGCTATCGAGCTAGAGACTATCTAACCATCCCTTAGGGGCTTGTTGTTTTCATGCCTTTTCATTTAAAGGTCTTATTGTTTTCCAATGACATTTCCTTCGTAGTATGATTTTCGTTGTTGCCTCGTTAAAAACTTTGCCAAAAAAACCAATTGGGACAAAATTTGGACGAAGGGAAAAAGAGTGCAGCACATACTTTCAGTATAAGTGGTGCTCATCAGCAATTATACCTTTTGAGATGAGTCACGTTCCAGTTGCTCGATAATTTGACTCCATCTTGGTTTTCTAGTTCGTATGATCCTTTCCCGGTGACAGCTGAAACCCGGTAGGGGCGTTCCCATGTCGGACCCAGCATTCTTGCATTGAGATCTCGGGTGTTTTGAGTCACCTTTCTTAAAACCTATCCTCCCACTTTGAAATATCAGAGATTGGACCTATGATTATAGTACATTTCCATTCCTTGTTTTTGAGCCACCGTCCTTATGTGCATTAAGTCCTTGAGTTCGTTGTTTGACTAGCAATGCTTCGTTGTTTGTTTCTTCGTCCGTCCGAAAGTACCTCAAGGTTGGTTCTCCTACTTCCATCGAGATTAGAGCATCTTCTAAGTATACAAGAGAGAAAGGTTTCTCTCCCGTGCTTGACTTGGTCATCTTCCGGTATGCCCATAACACTCCCGATAATTCTTCGCACCATTTTCCTTTGGCTGCTTCAAATCTCTTTTTAAAGTTTTGAATAACCACATTATTTATTGATCCCACATGGACATTTGCGCTCGGATGGTATGGCGAAGATGTGATTCTTTTGATTATCAAGTATTCAAGGAATTTCGTGACCTTTGCGCCTATGAACTGTGGCCCGTTGTCGTAGGAAATTTCCTTTAGTATCTCGAACCGGAAAGTTGTGTTCTCCCACAGGAAATCATCCATTTCGTGTTCACTGATTTTTTGATGAGGACCTACTTCAACCCACTTTTTGAAATAATCAGTAAAAATTAAGAGAAATATTACCAACAGGGGAGCTGGTGGCAGCGACCCGACTATATCCATCCCTTATTTCATGAATGGACATGGGGACAATAACGAATGCAGCAGTTCTGCCAGTTGGTGTAATAATGGTGCATGGAATTGACACTTGTCACATTTCTGAACGAACGCTTTAGCATCTTGTTCCATCTGAGGCTAGTAGTATCCTGCACTATCTAGTTTTAGTACCAACGAGTATGCACCTGAATGATTTCCACACATACCCTCGTGAACCTCTATTATCATGTAATTAGCTTCGGAGGCGCCTAACCATCGGGCCTTGGAATGACCTCTGTATAATTGTCCTCCCCAGAAGCTGTAACGAGCTGCTTTGGTATGGAGTGTCGGGGATGCCTTCGAGTATTCGGGCATCTTGCAATGCTCAAGGTAGTCGATTTCATTTCTCAATTCCTAGACCAAGTTGGTCGTATTTACTTCATAATAACCATCCGCGTTCATACCGAGTGCATAAGTTGTACGACAGTACCGCAATATGATCCCTTCATTTCTGTGGACGAGCGCAAATTGGTCAATACATCTACTTCTGCATTTTCTTCTCTTGGGATGTGAGTAATTTACCGTTCCCTGAATCGTGCGAGTAGTGTTTGAACTTTCATCACATATTGTTGCATGCGTTCCTCCTTGGTGTCGAAGATTCCATATACTTGATTTACCACTAGTTGGGAATCGCATTTGATTTTAACGATCTCGGAGTGTAGTCCTCGGGACAGTTCAAGTCCTGCAATCAAAGCCTCATACTCGTCTTCATTGTTAGTCAAGGGAACATTTTTATGGCCTGCATCAGGACTTCTCCTAAGGGCGTGATTAGAACTCCCGAGCTCGGACCCTTTCACGTTGGAAGCTCTGTCCTTTAACAAGGTCAAAAATCCTGATGTCGTGTCCGACACCATCACCGTTTCCTTAGTGGCCAAAGGAAACAGTCATGACTGAAATCAACCACGAAGTCGCCCAAAATTTGCGATTTGATCGCAGTCGTGGGTTTATATTCGATATCAAATTCACTCATTTTGACTACCCATTTGACCAGTCGACCTGACAATTCAGGTTTATGAAGGACATTCTGCAGGTAATAGTTGTCACCACGGTTATCGGGTGGCATTGAAAGTAAGGCCTAAGCTTTTGAGCGGCAACTACGAGAGCTACGACCAATTTTTTAGGGTGAGAATAGCGAGATTCCACTCCCGTTAAAATTTTGCTAACATAAAAAATAGGATACATACCTTCGTCTTCTCGGACTAGAACGACACTTACCTCTACCTCTAAGACCGTTAAGTATATTAGCAATTATTCACCTTCCTCCGGTTTTGATAGTAACAGAGGGTTTAATAACTACCTTTTCAGGTTATTTAGGGTTTATTGGCATTCCAGAGTCCATTTGAAGTTGTTCTTCTTCTTCAAAAGTGAGAAGATGTATTCGCATTTTTTCGAGGATCGAGAAATGAACATGGTTAGAGCAGCAAGTCTTCCGATTAGTCGTTGGACTTCTTTCACGTTTGTCAACTGGTCTAGAATGTCCTCGATGGCTTTAATCTTGTCGGGATTGATCGATCCCCCTTTGCGATACCAGGAAACCCAAATATTTACTAGAGTTGACTCTGAAGGCACATTTTTTGTGATTAAGCTTCATGGTATGCTTCCTTAGAATGTCAAAGGTTTCCTGTAGGTGCTTCAGATGGTCGCTTGCGTTCAAAGACTTAACCAGCATATCATCTATGTAAACTTCCATTATTTTCCCTATTTTCTTTTCAAACATTTTGTTCTCGAGCCTCAATAAGTGTCTCTGGTGTTCTTAAGTGTTACGCCCCGTAATATTATGTCGATATTACATTTTGCAGTACTACATTACGATGATGTTATGCTTCGCAGTATTAAATTGCGACGATGTTGCACCCTGTAGTATTGTACGTTAAATTTGTCGTAAGGTAATTGACATCAGTCCAAGGAAAAGATTATTTTGAGATTATAAGGATTATGCTATAACCAGCAATACGTAAGTACCGTGAAGGTTAAAAGGGTAAACGAATCAAAGAAAATGAGTTTCGTCGAAGGTGATCAATTTGGGATATAATATGATCCGAGCCATAATACCCGGTGTTTATAGACTAGTGCTACACAAGGTACCCCATGACCATGATAGTGTTAAAAGTGAGTAGTATTTTAAGTAATTTGAGATAATTTTTAATTACATGGGTAATTGATTAATTATTGAAAAGTGGGAGATTATTTAGTTAATCAAGAAATTAGTGGTAATTAATGATAATTTTGGATAATGTTTAAAGCCCATTAACGTGGCAGCACACCTTTAACCTTTAATGACTCATGAAAAATGACTCATAAAGAAGATTGGGAGGTGGCACATTTAAATGATTTATGTGACACCAAAGCCTTGGAAATGTGGGCCTACCTAAGAGTAAAGATAACTTCCTAATTCAAGTCATTTTCTAGTCTCTTAAGAGAGTTTCATTAAGAGAGTTTCAGCCAAGCTCATGGAAATTTTACAATTAAAATCCAAATAGCAACATTGCTGGATACGACACAAACACTGTTGCTAAGTTCCTAATAGCAACATTGTTGCTACGACACAAACTTCCTAATTCATCTCTAGCAACATTAATTCAATTTCCAAATAGCAACGTTGTTGCTAAGTTCTTAAGGAAAGGTTTCGGCCAAGATTTTCTTTGCATAGCAACGTGATTTCTTCGAGATTTTCATACAACTTGTTCCGTGTTTTGTCGTAATTAACGTGTGTTAGAGGATTATCAAGAGAATCGACTCAGGTATGTTAAGGTTATCTCTTCTTTCTTTTGGCATGGTCCAAATTATACTGAAGAAACGAGCAAATACGCAGTTTCTATAAATTACTCTATTCATAGAAATAGTAGGGGTGTCTATATTCTTGATTCCCCATGAGAATTATTATTATTTTCTGTTCATGGGTCTCAGAATAATACGCAGTTGGAAAAGTTTATCCGGAAGGAATATTGAGATTATTACGTACTTTTCATGCATTTCATACATGTGCATTGACCCATGACCAGATGGCGTTATATACGCGTATATATGTAAATATATGTATATGGGATATGGGAAAAGGTTACGGCGTTATATACGCACCACCACCTGATCAGCTGGTATATGATGATGATGTTGCCCACAGTGGCTGAAATATGATTCAAACGACGTTATATACGCGTATATATGTATGTATATTCAAACAGCATTATATACGTGTATATATGTATGTATATATATGTATATGGGATATGGTAAAGGTTATGGCATTATATACGCACCACCACCTGATCAACTGGTATACGATGATGATTTTGCCCATAGTGGCCGATATCATGTGATGGGATGCCCTCAGAGGCTGATGATGTTATGAAACATGTACCTATGCATGACATGACATTCATACGCATATGCATGACGTTAAAAGTAATTTATGATTTAAAAAGTTATTCATACTTACAGGTTGAGTCAGGTAATCTATATGTCATCCATGTCTCTTATGTATTTATTTATGTGCCTTACATACTCAGTACATTATTTGTACTGACGTCCCTTTTGCCTGGGGACGCTGCGTTTCATGCCCGCAGACCCTAATAGACAGGTCGAGAGCCCTCCAAGTAGGCTATCAGCTCAGCGGAAGATGTTGGTGCGCTCCATTTGCTTCGGAGTTGCTCGTTTGGTTAGTATGATTTAGACACGTATTGTTTGGTAAGGTGGGACTCTGTCCCGGCCTTTATGATATTTATGTACTCTTAGAGGCTTGTAGACATACCTTGTGTATATAAAGGATTGTACGGCCTGTCCGGCCTATGTTTTGAGTTTATAAAGGATTATGTTGGCCTATGAGGCCCGTGTGTCATGTGTATGTAATGATGTGATAAGAAAGATACGTTACATTGGTACTCGGTTGGGTAAGGTACCGGGTGCCCATCACGGCCCACCGATTTGGGTCGTGACATTAAGCCCGAAGGGCATCACGTTGCATTACTATGTGCCAAAGTTCATAATGAACGAAGTATTTTCCTGATCCTCCGGTTCATTTTGATGTGGTTGTACCTAAAGTAGGCATCTAGGAAACTCATCAACTCGTGCACGGATGTTGCATCAATCATTTGATCAATGTTTAGCAATGAGAATGAGTATTTCAGGAACGCCTTAATCAGATCCTTATAATCTATGCACATGCGAAATTTATTGTTCTTTTTTGGAACTACTACTGCGTTAGCTAGCCAGTCGGGGCCGATATCGAGCATCAAATTACCTCTTCTTTAACAAACCTATTTCTGACATAGGCAATCGAGCGCTTCTTTTGTCTTACCGGAGGGATGCTGGGGTTCAGGCTTAACTTGTGCCCGACCACCTCTAGAGGGATACATGTCATATCTGCGTGCGACCATGCAAACAATCAACATTAATTTTTGGAAATTTTACAAATCCTTACCTGAGCTCGGGGTTGAGTCCTATCCCCAAGTGGAACTTCCTCTCTAGAAACTTTTCGAACAAACCCATTTGTTCGGGGTCTTCCACCATGGATTTAGTTGCGTCTGTTTCTTCTGGTACTTGGAAAAACCTCGGTACCTGGTAGGATTCCGATGACTCATCCCATTTATCGTCTTTGTTTGATTCAGGAGCAAGCGTCGGTTCCTGTAATTACTATGTTGTGTGTTCCTTCCCTTAACTGCAAGAAACCGAGACTGCATTTATTTCCCTTGCTGCCGGTTGATCTACTATTACTTATTTGATTCCCTTTGGGGTTGGCAATTTCAGAAGTTGGTGATATATGGACAGCACAACCTTCATCTCTTGTAACCATGGCTAGCCAAGAATTATTTTGTAGCCCATGTCGCCATCTGCTACTTCAAACATGGTAGTCTTCATTACCCGTTCAGCATTCATGGGCAGCAAGATATTTGTTCGTGTTTTCACACTTTCTAAGTTGAACCCAACGAGGAGCTTTGTTGCCTGAATGATTCTCCCGGTTAGCTTGGCTTGCCCCAACACTCGCCATTGAATGATATTGGTTGAACTTCCTGGGTCTACCAAAACACGTTTAATCTTAAAATCTGAAATATTAAGATAAACTACCAAGGCATCGTTGTGCGGTAGTAGAAGTCCATCGGCGTCCTCCTATGTGAAGGTGATATCGCCTTGGCAAATTCTCGAAGCCTCTTGCTATATGTTACTGTTGCCTTTGTAATTATTCTTGTTCCCCCTGAAAATCATGTTGATCGTTAGTCAGGGAGAATCTTCGAGGGTTCTGTGTTGTCCCAATTGTGGTCGTAGTTATTTTTAGCCCAGTAGCTTAAGAACTCTCTAAGATGGACGTTTTTAAGCAGCGTCGCCACCTTCTCGCGCAGATGTTGGCAGTCCCCAGTCCGTCAACCATTAGTCCCACGATACTCACACCATAGGTTAGGTTCCCTCTGGCTGGGAATGGATCTCATCGTCCTCGGGAACCGTGCTTCCTTGATGTTCCTTTATTGCCGATACCAACTCCACTATGATGGCATTGAAATTGTACTCGGCCAGCCTGGGATATGTGGAATCCTGGGAACCCGATATCTCTTTATCTTATAATGACCTGTTATTCTGGTCGCGGTCAGTTCTCCTTTAAGGAGCAGACCTATCCGCTGATCGAAATCCTCTGTCGGTTCCTTCAGCCCTTTCGTAAGGCAAAAACCGACCCTTAGAGGATCGACGATCTGCGTCAAAATCATCTTTCGACCTATCCATGTTATTTTCTCGATCCAACCCTTGGTTGATGCTGGGAACCCGGGCCGATCATCTTCTATTATTATCTTTGACTCGTAATGGCTATGGAAATCTGCCCATGTAAGTGCCTGGAACTCGAGCAGACTTTCTTTTAGTTTTCGGGAGGCGTCAGAGCTTCTAGGGTTCAGCCCCGTAGTAAATGCCTTAGATTACCATTCATCTTGCACTACCGGTAGTAGTATCCTTTCCTTCTTAAACTTGGTCATGAACTCCCGCAGCAATTCGGAGACTCCTTGCGCAATTCTGAATAAGGCAGTCTTCGGGGCTTGTACCTTTCTAGCCTCGGCATGGGCCTTGATGAAAGAATCTATGAGCATTTCAAAAGAATATATTGAGTGCTTGGGTAAAAGTGAATATCATGTAAGGGCCCTCCTCGTGAGGGTTTCTCCATACTTCTTTAGCAGGACCGACTCGATTTTGAGTGGATCTAAGTCGTTTCCTTTCACCGTCGTTGTATAGGTTGTGATGTGATCTTGGGGATCCGAAGTCCCGTCATATTTTGGTACATCTGGCATTTGAACCGCTTCGAAATTAACTCTGGTGTCGCGCTCATTTTGAACAGCAGCTGGGTGTATTTCTTTGAGCCCGGCCCCTTCAACATTGGCGGTGTACCCGGAATTTTGTCCATTCGGGTGTTTATTTCACTTATAAACCGCATGATCTCGGTATTGAAGGGATCATTACTGTTGTTGTTACCAAATCTGTCGCCGGTCCCCTCGGCCCCGTCGAAGCCGACCTCACCCAGCCGGGTGTTGTTATCACCCTTTCGCTGTTTGATTTGCAGAATCACCGAGAGGAACTGGACCTCTTCCATTCGCATTGTTGGAAGCACCCGACAACGCTTGCCTCAATTCTGTCATGGACTGGTCTTGTCGTGAGAGATGGCCCATAATGGCCTTGTTGAAACCCAATTTTACACTCATATTTTTTAAATAAGTGTATATACTTTCAAAATATCATTTTTGCATCATTGTTTAATTTACAAGATTTATGCAAGCATTTTCTATAATTTTTTATAATTTTAAAAACTTTAAAATCAATTTTCTTGCATTTAAATTGTTCAAATATTTATTAATTATCCTTTAAATTATTTTGTGATGACTCAATCATCCAATCTATTATGTTGCACCCATATATATAATTCATGATATTTTACTTTGTTTTAAACAATTATATTTTGTATTTTATAAGCTATTTGTGCAAATTTGCAATAATAGCCTATATTTGTATTGAAATGCTCTTTATTTATATTATTTGTGTCAAAATAGTATTTTATATTTTTATAATACAAAGTCATTATTTTTAAGTATTTTAGTATTTAAATAATATTTTTTACTTATTTATCATGCATTTTTATAAATTATTTTTTGTGTATTTGAATAATAACCTAGTCTTAAATTAACTTTGAACCAAATTGGCCAAATATGCTTAGCCCAATAGAGCACAAGCCCAAACCAAATGCCCTTTTACTAAAACCCAGTTGGTAGCCACTTTATACGACCCGCCCCATTTGGTTTTTAATCCTAGCTATTGATCTCTCAAGATCAACAACCCCCATTCACCCCTCTTCTTTAATTAACCAAACGTGCCCAAACCCTACCGTTTCCCTTAAACCGCCGCCCCTAAATCCTCTCTACTCTCTCTTATTCTCTGAAAAACCCTAGCCACCTCCCCTTAATCCCTCTCATAATCCCACTGGTACTGGTTGTCTGTTTATTAGTGCTTGCCTAATTTTGGCAAGCAAGATCTTCTGAGATCGAACCAAAGTTGTTCGTATCTTTGATTTTTGAGCATCATTTCGTCTACATACATTCAATACCACGCTATGTGAGTCCGATTTCATTGAGATCTCTGTTGATTTTCATTGTCCCTCTTAAACTAGGGTTTACCCATTTTTTTTTCCTTAATTGATTTTTGAACCGATTTTGCATACCTTCTTTCCTTTTTCTACGTTTGATTTATTTTGTTTTCTTGTTTGTTCATTCAATTTTTACTGCTATAAAAAACCCTTCCTATTCCCTTTTTAGGGCAGACTTTAATCAACAGATTTTTACTTAAAAAAATTGGGGCTTTGTTCCTTCAACTTTCTTGTTATGTATTATGTTTTTGGCCGGCTGAAATCCAATGCCACTAAGACTCTGTCATTCAATCTTCTCTTGGTGCGAGCATTTCCTGGAGTTCTTTCGAAGCTCCTGGGAACTTTGACACATTGGGATTCTGGTTCTTGTGGAATTTTTGCTCTTTACTGTTGTTCCTTTAACTAGTAAGTTACTGGACTTCTGCAATTTCATTCTTATGTGTCTGTGATTCACATATGTTCTCACTTATGTAATTCATAACTTAATGTATTTCTGGGCTACCCTTGTGTGCAATTCTACTAGCTTTACCTTAGTTTTAAGTCTCTTTAGCATTTAATTTCACATAATGTTGCTAGTATGAAGCATGCTTAAGCCTAATACGAGTAATTTAGATTCTCTAAGTCCATTTAGCCAATGTGTGAGCTGCTTCTATGTATGATCTTTACACTTGTTAGAATCTCTTTAGTGTTTAATTCTGCTCAAAACTGTCAACTCTGTTATTTGAATATGCTTCAACTGCATAATTTGTAATTTCTTTAGTTAGTTAGTCTATTGTGTCTAAAAACTGAATGTTTACATTTATTATCTGACATGAGTTTATTTTTCCATTCTGTTTTGAATCTCTATAATGGTAATCTTGCATATGTGGTATGTTTTAAGTACGTGTTAAGATCCTTTTCTATCAACCATGACTAGTTCCATGTTAATATGCCCCCTCAGCATTTTTGGCTCACTTGATTCACTGGTAATTGTCATAACCTGTGCTTCCCTATCATGTCTAATGCAGTTCCCTGTCTGATGTGAAGTTAACATGGCTATCTTATGACACTAGGATATATACTTAGCATAATTTGGACCTTTAGGTTTTTACTTATTTGGTATTGGGCATCTGTGCATGATAATCTTTGTCAATCCTTCAAACTTGTTCTTTCCTTAACTCTACCAATATGTGATTGCGTATGTGCTAAGTGTTGAACCTGCTTCGAAATCCTTACTGAACTTGCTTCTAAGTCATGTGCCCTGTTTGATTAGTTAATCCATATGCTCAACTTTTATATGTCTATTTTAAGTTATAAGTGTATCCCTCAATTCCTGTCTCTTAACTATTGTCCACCCTCCTTCACTTGTTACCTATGATCTCTTGAATTTCTCATTCTTAGCCGGCTGAAAGCCAAGGCTACCTAAGTTTTTTCTACTGATCTCTGTAGTGTGAGCACTACTCGGGGTCTATTTGAGGCCCTTGTGAACTCTGACACACTAGGATTTGGGTCCTTAGTCATTCCCTGAAACTTAAACTACCCCCACTCAACCCTTTTCTTCCTATTATCTGACGTATGTCTAAGCTGATTGGTTTAAATGATGCAATGCTTGGAAATATGGTTATATGAATTGACTTTGGGCTTCTCTATGGATTTTGGAGTTGTGTTGATGGATCCTTGTTAGAAGTCTGGGTATGTTGTGTGAGAATTATTGAAGGCCCAGACAGTGGTGGGTATTTCATTTAGGCCTGTTGTGGGCCTATTGTCATTATTTGTATAACATTTGTATCTTATTCATTACAGGTCCTGTAATAATTTTGTATAAATAATTGGAGTGTTAGTGAAAATGGGAAGTGGGTAGAATTTTAATATTTGAATACAAAAGGGGTAGATAATATGCCTCTAGGACTTAGTGATTTACTTGCTTTATATTCTATTCAATCACTATGTGCACTATAGAAAGCATGCCATTAGGGGAAGTGCACACACACACACTATCTGCTAGCAAACATGAATTCAAAAATTATGCAATTATGTTTACTGATACGTGCTACTAGAAAATCTGCATATAGGAACAAATGTCACTCATTTTTTCTCTCAATTCACATCATTCACTAGAAATCATGCCTATGTGATTCCAATTATTCCATTTGTCGTTGTTCATCTAGAAAATATGCCTATAAGATTAAGGTATAAAAATCAGCACTAAGTGTTAATTCGTTAGAAATCCTGCCTGTAGGGTATAATACTCGCCCTAATTTGTTAATGTTGAACTACTCAAACATTGTTTATTGTTTATGCATGCCATCGTTAGAAAGTGGGAATAATTCTGGGACTTCAGCGAATAGATTTCATTATCCTTTATTGCGTAGATCATCTAGGCATAGCACCTATAGGTTTTAATAACTTGAAACCTGCGATCTCAATAGTTAGCTCGTAATAACTATATAATCCTGTCTACGAGCAACATCTTGCATCTGAAATTGCCTACATGCTTCAATTCAAAGGCATCTAGAAATCATGTCTATAAGGCCTAAGGTTCTTAATTCTGAAACTTCCAAACCTTAACATTTGTTTGCGTGCATTTGATGTCTACGTGTGGAGGTTAACATGAGCCTTTAACTGCCTTTACATGAAGTCTTACGTGCTTTATTCTACCGCCTAGATTTTCATTTTGAGCAGCCTAGGAAAGGTCTAGAATCACCTAAATAGAGGTCCAAAACCCGTGGACCATAGGTATGGGATGGGTAGTGCACGCGTAGGGCACGACTTAGAATTGAATTAGAGCGCTTTTATGTAACAACTTTAACATAGTAATCGGGTAGCAGGAGATGATAGTTTGTGCCCGCCGAATAATATGAGTAACTCCCTATCCTAAGGAAGTTGCTTTTTGTAATAAAATTCTTTGACCTTCATACTCTCTTTGCGTATTTGATCACTTAGCCTAATCCACGTAATTTTAAACTTGGCTGGGACCCACAGTTGTGGACCTCGATGAGTGCCTAACACCTTCTCTTTGAGGTAATTTGATCCCTTACCCGATCTTTGATGGCGTTGACTAGTCGAACAAAGTTATTTGCACAATAGGTGACGTAACGCACCTTAAAATCGTTAGGTGAAGACTCTTCTCTTTAACACCATGTAAAAGAGTTGTCACATGTCGAAACCCGCTTTCGCGAGAAAAAGGGGCGCGACAAGCCTTTTGTTGTTCTCTCAAGATCCTCATTGTTTCCGCAACGTGCTCGTCTTCGGCATCATCAAGAGTCGCCTCACGTATGTGTCGTGGATATCGCCTGCCATGAACCGGCATAGCTACGTCCTCCACATTGCGGGTGTCGTTGATCGAATCCTCATGTTGAGGCAGATTTTCTTGTGCCTCAACATTGTCTGTGATGTTGACATCGTTATCTGACATCTTTTACTATTTTTGCTAAGAAACAAAGAATAAAAAAGATTAGTAATAGATGCAAGAATCAACTTAATTACGCAACTACCTAAGTCCGGGCGCCAAATTGTTTACCCATAAAATGGTACAGTTAAATTTATAGCCTGATTTATAAATAAGAGAATCGATTTGACCCCAAAATGATAAATAAGTTAAATATAATGTCTAGCATGTTAGCTAGGTTTTCTTGCGGGAATTGTGTAACAACATTGTGATTGCTTAATCACAGTATGCATGTAAATGGCGTCACTAATTGGAATATTAATCAATTTTTGTAAAGAAAAATTTATCTCTGTATTATCTTGTTGTTACCATGTTTTCTTCTTATTTTCTTTCATTGAATTTGACATGCACAAGAATGAAATAATAAAAATTAATGTGGTTCCTCAAACTATTTTAGGCACCAGAATAATAGTCGCTAAAATATTTAACAACCAGATTAATGTGTCCAATATATTGTATTTTGAGACTAGAAATATGGTGCCTAAAAGTATTTTAGGGACGAGGATTCAACTGGTCTCTAATGAGGTTTTAGGACAAGAGCCCAATCCGATCGCTGTTGACTTTTAGCGGTGGAGGCTATAGCGACGGGTGGCGACCAGATATTTCTAGTCGCTATTGTCGTTTAGGGACCAAAAATTGACAATTAAGGATCGGTTTTCCCTTCGCTAAAGGTCATTTTTCTTGTAGTGTCTGGTGGCAAATATTCGTTTGTCCCTATTGACAATGCTCACTTCGGGGTCTACCCAATATCAACCGAAGTTGTTGACTTCGATCTTGACTTCAACTTAATTGTTTCGTCTTCCGCATATCCCCGATTCCATGTGTCATTCTATTATTCGAATATTTAACGTGAACCAATTTTATCCTATACAAGTACTACTACTATTATTAAAAAGGTAGGGTTTTCTTCCCATCTGTTTAAACCTTTATAGACAGAATTACCCGGTACCTGGCCGGAGGAAGCACCGGTGGAACAGGCAAGCTTGCCCGGACTGATTATGACTTGGTTAAAATTGGGATTCCTATCGTTTAGAGCACGACATGATTCATGCATGTTAGCTTGAGTAGGTGAAGATTAGACCATATGATATTTGTAAGTCAAGATATTTTATACTTACCTCACAATGTTTTAGTTAAACATTTTCCAAGAAACTGCATGCGTTACTAATAAACTGCTGTAAAGAAACTGTGGCAGACCCCTTTTGTTGTTATTAGAGATCATTAGCATTTTAATATATTAAAAAAGATAATATTAAAATGCGTGACCTTTCATATATCTTAGTAGCTATAAAATTTCATGACCTTTCATAATTCCTGATTTTCTTCCAAACTACTATTGCATGATCTTTTCATGATCCATCCATTTACTATCCCATATTAAATTAGTATTCACCAATTAGATATATGTATTTATAGCCAACCGTACTTATGCAGCCATCAATGATGACTTCTATTCTCATTCAAGAGGAGTTTGATTTGAGGATCTTGTCTCCCTAAATAGAGCTATAAACATGGGAAATTAACATCCATTATAAATACGAAATATTTTGTATACAAAAGCTATATTCTATTCTCAAAATTATAGAATTACATACTTTGTTTTGTTCTTAATATTGTTCGTACTTCTGCTACCGGAAAGGCATAGCTCATAGCCAGCCTTGTATTTCCTTAAATTCTATTTCATAATCTTACTTTTGTTCTTATTCATTTTATATTTTTGGGATAAATCATTTTACTTGTCTATAAAATATACTATAAATTTAATTATATCGTTTTACGGATAAACAACAATCGAATCAAGCAAAAGCGCTACAATCTCCTTAAAAGGAAATTCACACCTATTAGCATGACTACATGTATAACTTTTATCGGGTGGGTGGAGGCACCTTTCACCTAAACAAAGTGTCGTTTTATGTAATTAAACAAAGACAATAATGAAGATTGAACTTTATGGTACGTTAATTATCTAACTTTTGTGACCCCTTTTTTGTCTTTTCAATATTGTGAATTTGTCTTAGTTAGGGACTGTGAATTTGGAACATCGAATACGAGATAGTTAAAATAAAAACTATTTTATTGGCAATATGATCATTGTTCAATCTACCATACGTAAGCACAATGACATCTTAATTAAGATGACATATGATTCCCTTGGAAAAAGACAAAATGTTCGTATGCATTCGTATGTTAGTGGATCCAGCTCTTAGTATTAATCTTAGGACCTGTTTGGCGATAAATTTTGCCAAAATAAATTTGAGTTTTATTTGTCAAATATATATTTAGTCATAAATTTTGCTTATATTTTGACAAAATTTTAAATTTCAAATCTTAAAACCAGCTCTTTGGGCCAAAATATTACTATTAGAATTTTTAAAAATTTCCCAAAAACTTTTGTATTTTGTAAAAGAGCTCATCATTTATTATTTTGTAACAATATTGCTTCGTCTTCTCGGTCATCTGATAGCGCATCATGAAGTTCATTATAAAAATAATAATTTGGTACCAAATTTATTTATGTTCAAGACTATGGTTTGCGATAATATAATGAGTGTTATTGATAATGGTACTGTTGGATATTTGTGATAGTTTTTAAAACTTGTGGGTAGAAGTCATGTTTCATATTTTTCCAGCATAAATTTCGGAATTATGTTTTGAAAACTGAAGTCCAAACACATTTTCATCTTCAAACCAAACTTCATCCAAATCAAAATTTTCAAAACAAATTTGGAAATCTATGGCCACACGCTAGCTTAATTTAATCTTCCTAGTTCTCAAGTAGCTTTTTTTTAAAGAAAAATATCTTTTGATGCTACTCTCTCCACCATCTTTCTCCAAGTCTCCATGTTTTCTTCCCCCTCGTCCCTCCCCCCTTCCTTTTCCAAATAGCCAATGTTTCTAGGATTCTGTTTTTCTTCAACAATTTAATTATTCTTCTAAAAATTCACAAAAACTCAAAAGGAACTAATGTGTGCTTTATTTTTTATGCAAAACAATGTTGAAATTTATGCTCCATGACTATAAAGAAAATATTCTTTTTTGGTTGAGAAATAAAGTATTTTTTCTATAACATGAAAAGAAAGTAATCATTTTATTGAAATAAAAGAAAATAATTTCTCTACATCATGAAAAGAAAGTATTTTTTTGTTAAAATAAAAAATAATTAATATCATAAAAAAATACTCATTTGTTGAAATGAAAAAAATATATATCTATAAAATGAAAAGAAAGTACTATTAATAATTATTTTATTTAGGGTGAGGGTGGGGGTGGGGGTGGGTTGATAGGGATGGTGAATAGCAGTGTAATAAAAAGGTGTGGGCATAAAACGAGGCATTTTACATATGCCTCAACGAGACGTAAGCCCCGAGATACGGGGCGTAAACCCATTGGTATTTAATATTTAATATTTTGTAAAATAATAAAATGACAGTAAACATTTAAAAAACAGGTAAAATTGTAAAACAAACTGAAGAAAACTATATATATATATATATATATATATGTGTGTGTGTGTGCGCGCGCCCGCGCGCATGTGTGCTCTCTCTCCCTCTCTCTCTCTCTCTCCATTCCCACAAAAAACTAGTTAAAACAATCTATTATACATTACTTACAAGCATAAGTAATTTGAGTCTAAAAGAAGAAAAAACTTGACCCGAACGCCCGAGTGTACGGCTCTTGAGACTTTCGCCCCACACCATCGCCTCGGGACGTTTTAGGTGCGCCTCGTCCCAGAACTCGCCCCGGGGCTCACCCCGAAAATGCCTTTCAAAAAACTGGTGAATATGGGTGGGAAGGTTAAAATAGAGTTTTAAAAAATATTTTCTCTTCACTTGATAGCGTAAATATTTTCCTTCAATTGAACAAAAATAATTTTCCAAATCGTTTAAGCCAATCAAACATAAAATTAAAAAATACTTTCCGTCTCCTGATCACGACAAGAAATTTTGTACTACTATAGTATTTCAAGATTGGCCGGTAAAACTGTAGTCCCACCGTGGCATTTACTCAGCAATTTCTTCAGGGGCGGCTCAACACGAAGCAATTAGGCCACCCAAATTTGTGGGTTCCATTTTTAGAAATAGTAGGCTTATATATATATTTTGTATGGAAATTAAAATAACTATTTAGAAGAAAATATTGAGTACTATTTGTAATAAACGTGTAATATATATATAAAATAATTTAATGTAAATATTTATAATAATACTATTCTCGACACGCGTATTGCGTGTGTGCCCCATATATACTATTGATCACAAAAATTTAAACAATCATACAAATATTATTAGTAAGTGACTTATAAATTTTTTTAAAAGTACAAAAAAGTGTAAGTTTCTGAAAAATGATTAGTGCTCATATTTAACTGAATCAATAAAGGAAGAACATGAAATTTTATAAAATTTAAGGAAGTAATTAGCTCGTATTAAGCAGGACAAGTATATTATTTTGATTTGAGACCTCAAAGAATATTGTAAACACCTTTAATTAGCTGAAGATTGTATATACTCATGATTATAATAAGTAAGCTAAAAATTTCAAGACACGTTTTATACATAATTTTTTTATTTTAAAGGATAAAACGTCATTCAACTTTTAATGGACATTTTGGTGATTTAACTTTTACATTGACTAGGCTTCTCGTATTTATAATAGTAATAACAAATAGATAATAAATAAATAATAGATAGTATTATGGTTAAATACTCGGTAGAAGCAACAAAAAGGGAAATTTGAAAAAAGAATTACTAAAAGGGAAATAGGGGAAAGTAAGTGTTGCAGATGATAAAGATTAACGCGTAATTTGCAACAGAATATTAGACAAATCATCATATGCATAACTCACCAAACCTCTTTTGTGTATGTGATAAACCCGCAACATCTAATTATCAATTATGATGAAGAAATTAAAATAAGAGTTAGATAATATATGTCCAAATACATTTTTACAAGCAGTGGGGCTCCATCTTAAAAACAAAGAACTTTCTTTCCAAAATTTAAATGAAAGTTCTTGAATGAGATAAATTTCTTCAGATGAAAGTTTCACAGTCACATAACTTTTGTATTTTTCAGTATGTTGGCGCTACTTAAAGGCCTCCAATTAATGAATTTTGACTTGATATCTAGACGCACTAATCTACATGCTTGAGATTTCATCGGTCAACACTCTAAAATTTTCAACAAGATCAATTATTAAAGGCATCTATATCATCTAGTTATATTGGCAAGATCAGCATGTTAGAATATCTAGTTTTTGTTGAAGAAGATCAAGCATACAAAAAACTAAAAAATGCCACATCCAAGATCACCTAAGCTAACTAACTAACCAAAGAGTCTCTTTCACTTTAAGTCTTTACACAAACATCAAACTCCAGTTAAAGTATTTTCAAATAAATCAAGTATTGAAAGAGGTGGCGTAATACACAAAATACAAACTGGATCTCTAGAAACGTATGAGAATACGAGGGAAACAAATAAAGAAACGATGGGGAAAACAGGAATAAGGAACAATCAAACTATTACTTTCTACCTCTTAAATTCAATTTCTGTGAATTGTATTTGCAAAAGGCTCCATGAACGTGATTATACATGTGTGCATGCCTATGTGAATTCCATCGTCATTTACATGGTATTCAAATAGAACAACTTTTTAATTATGGGAGAGCAGAATTCATTCCCATTGATTTCATTCGGTCTAGCTTTGTTTTCTAGCTAGTTTCGTCGTGTGTTTTCTGAGACCAAGCTCATAAGAATAAGAGGCCTATATTATGTGACACTATAAGAATATATGGGAATTGTAAGAGCTAACTCTTAAATGCTGATACATGCATGAAAAATTAGAAGAAATCAATATATGATAAATGAAGAGACGTTATACAGAAAAGTTAATCATTAATCATCAAATTAAATGACAAAGTAATCCTCCAATTCTCAAAAACAGTGGATCGAGAGATTATAATCATTAAAAGCAAATACATAAATTACGTCTTCTCTTTACCTGGTCTTTATTGTGGTACAAATTTATTATTTGTTGAAGATGATTTTACTTTTTAGTCCAAGGATATTGTAGGAGTGAGATTTAATGGAGGGGTAGAATAGTTATTTGGTTTTTGATGGGTAATTTGGTAATTCAACTTTTGCTTTAGGGGCTTCCTACTTTTAGTATAATATAATTAACCCACAAAATCGTTTGAAGAATAATTTAGAGTTGATTGGTTCTTATACATAAGTAGATCAAACCATTTTTTCACTTTAATATAGATTTGAATAATTTGAAGCGTATGAAAATATTTTTGGTTTTCTATTTGGTGTTAAAAACTAAGTCAAGTTGAAGATAATACTCTTATTGATTTATATTCAATCATTGATTCTTCTTCAAGTGCCTATATTGCCTATAGAATAATATTAACAGTTTATGTAACAGTTGCCTCACCAAAATGAATCTTTTCAAAACTAAAATTAATAAAATATTGCCTAAGATCAACAATGTCTCAAGAAAGATTAAACAGATTAGCTATATTATCATTCGAGAGAGTATTATTAGAAGAAACCGATTATAAAAAATTTAGTAACAACTTTGCATCTCAAAAGACTAGAAAATTAAACTTAAAAAAAAATAAAAAGTTTTTGTTTAAATTGAAGGCCTCCAATTAAACTTTAGCTTTGTGAAACTTTGTCTTTTGGCAACAAATGTTGTCAAGCCGCCATGAGTTTCTTTGCATATGTATATGGTCACGACGCCCAAACTTAAAAGGAAATTCTTTCTCTCTTTTTTTGGTAATTTCTACACTTCATTGGCAGTGTAGGTGTTGTATATCATGTAATAAAAGAGGGGGACTAGGCCAAGACCTCTATGTTACAGCAGAATACAATATAAGAATGGTGTACCAGACCATTCTTCCAAAAATATTGGAGCCTATGGACAAAATGAATCCTAGACACTCTATAAATTCAACTTACATAAAAATTGGACTTATCATATCTACTTCTAAAACTAGGAAGCTGCCATTTATCCAGTTGAAAAGGACCCCTGGCAGCACTAGGTAACTGATGTATAATCCTATAGAAGTTCTCATTTTTCAGAGTTGTAGCATGTTTTGCCAAAGCATCTGCAACCTGGTTTGCCTCTCTGTAACAGTGGGAAATCTGA
Organism: Nicotiana undulata; assembly: GCA_005239495.1. Classification (NCBI taxonomy): domain Eukaryota; kingdom Viridiplantae; phylum Streptophyta; class Magnoliopsida; order Solanales; family Solanaceae; genus Nicotiana; species Nicotiana undulata. The sequence continues at coordinate 25,194 of ML255571.1, forward strand.
ACTTCATGTTGATCTATCATTTGTGTGATCTCCTCTATGATTCTCCTCATTTTTACATTGTATTTCTTCTTCTTCTTTAGCATCTCCACTATGATTAGTGAATCCATTTGAAGCTCAAACCTGTTAAAACCTTGGCTTCTGCACAATTGTATTCCAGCTCTAGCTGCCAAAGCTTCTGTCATGTTATTACTCCTACAGTTCACTGGAATAGAGAATGCTGCTATGAGATCTCCCTCTGCATTCCTTAGTATTCCTCCAATTCCTGCCTTGTTCCTATTTCCCATGTAGCTTCCATCTGTATTTACTTTGATTGTCCATTGTTCCGGCATGCTCCAAGTAACTTCAATGGTTCTTTGCACTTGTTCCAACTTCTCCACAATTTCACACAACCTACCTAGGGCCATTCTACAGGGCAGCGGGGAAATGTCATTCCCATAGCTGCTTTGATGTTCCAGAAAATGTTGTGCTCCATTTGCCTTGGCATAAATTTCTTTTGGTTCCCATATCTACATGTGCACCATCCTTTCCACAATTCCCACATTATCAGTATTGGTGTGATATCTAGCAAATATTTGTGACCACAATTTTTTGGTCTAGTATTCCACCATTGAATCATCTTGCCTCTAACAGTATTGAAAGAGGTGTTGATTCCCAACGGATCACCAAATTTCCTCCACAAATAAGTAGCCGGTTGACTTTCCAGAAAAGTATGTTGTATAGTCTCATTTACTGTGACTGAGCAGCATACACATCTTGCTGATGTCTGACTTCCAAACCTGCTCAACACATCTTGGAATGGGAGCTTGTTTTGGAGTAATCTCCAAACTAGGAAGGAAATCTTGGATGGCAGGTTCCTTCTCTAGACTCTGGCTAGTAGAGGATTGACTGTTTTCTTTCTTCTAATTGTTTTCCAAGTAGAACTGTTGGTATAGTTTCCATCTGCTGTCGGGTCCCATATTGCATAGTCATCCTTGCTTTGGTCACCAATGGTAATTGCTTCTTGAATCTGTTGAACCACGTTGAACGATAAGACTTCCTCCAATTTCTGATGATTCCATTCTCCATCTGTAATGAAGTCCTTCACCCTTGGATTTATTGATTTTGACTGTGCTGAGTGATCTCTAGCTAGAGGTCCCTTGCCAGTCTAATTATCCCACCAGAAACTGCAATTTCCTTTGTTGATTATCCAATGTATGCTAGAATCTGCTTTCTTTCTCATTTTCATCATGTCTCTCCAGATGTGAGATTGTTTGGTTGCTCCCTTCAAAGCCACTGGGTGTCCTCTAGAGCAGTACTTTTCCCTGAGGAAGTCAGTCCATAGGTTCTGTTGTGTCCTGAAGTTCCACCATCTTTTGATTGTGAATGTGTCCCCAATATCTTGGAGGCATCTGATACCAATACCTCCTTTTTCTTTAGGAAAGCATAGATTTGCCCAATAGCTCCAATGATACTTGTTCTTTTCTGTGGTAGCTCCCCAAAAGAAATTTGCAAAGTGTCTTTCCAGAATGTTGTATGTCGCCTTTGGTGGATTCATTGCTGCCAGTGTATATGTTAGAACTGCCTGCAAAACATGTTTAACTAAAGTCAGTTTTCCTCCATGTGACACCATTTTCCCTTGCCATCCATTAAGCTTCTTAGTTATCTTAGAGACTAGTCCATCAAAGTAGACTATCTTCTTCCTCCCAACAAATATTGGACAACCAAGATACACAAATGAAAACTGTCTATTTAGGAACCCTGTTGCTTTCCTGATTCTGTTTATCCTTGATGGTGAGGCCTTTGGATCAGTCAGGAAGAAACTTTTATCTTGGTTGAACAGTTGCCCTGATGCTGCTTCATACTTTTTGATCACTTTCATGATCATTCGAATTGATTTAGTACATCCAGCTGAGAAGATCGCAATGTCATCTGCGTAGGGCAGATGAGTCACTTGAGGGCCCCTTGGACTCATAGAAAAGGTAGTGAAGTCTCTTTCTTGTTGAAGGTTATTGAGCATCCTAGATAGGACCTCGACAGCCAAAACAAATAAAGAAGGAGATAATGGATCTCCTTGTTTGAGACCTTGAGAAGATGCGAAGAAACCTTTCCTAGTTCCATTTATGATTATAGAATACCATACACTTGAAACTAGTCTCCAAATCAAGTCTATCCGTAGTTCATTGAAACCAAACCTTCGTAGCACTGATGTAAGGAAGGACCATGACAACCTATCGTAGGCCTTTGCCATGTCCAGTTTGATTACCATGTTTCCTCCTTTGTTGGGTTGATTGATGCCTTGAAAACTTTCCTGTGCCATAAGCACATTCTCAGTTATAGACCTACCCTTTATGAAACCACTTTGATTTTCAGATATCATTTTAGGGAGCATTGGATTCAATCTCATGGACAGTATTTTGGAGATTATTTTTGAGGAGAAATTAGACAGGCTAATTGGTCTCATTTATGAGAATGTAGAAGGAGAATCTGTCTAGGGAATTAAGGCGAGGCAAGTGTGGCTGAAGAATTTTGTGAGCTGGCCCCATTGAAAAAATGTTGGACAAACTGAATGAAGTCCTCCTTAATGTTGGAAATTCTTTCTCCCCCTTTTAATATGACGTATTTTTCTTTTTAGTTTGTCCAAAGAAAAATAAGATAATTTAATTTTAAATTTTTCATTTTATTTGTAATGAAATATTTTATAGTTACACAAATATTATTTATGACTTGTATTAGACACTAAATTTTAAAAGTATTCCTTTATCTCTTAAACATGTGTCTAGTCAGAAAAAATCACATAAAATACAACGGAGGAGGACTATTATTCAAACTTGGTGAGCAAGGAAGATACAACAACGCCGGTGTTTCCTATATACTACTATATAAGAGACCATCATTTAGTGAACAAACATTCACATACACTTGATAAAGTATTATTTCTAAGTGAAAAAAGGAGAGAAATTAATTAAGATGATGATGATGCAAGATGTTTGGACTCAGTTGGGTCCAACCATTGCAGCAATCATGTTCACTTGGACTATGTACCAGAACTATTTTCCTCGCGAACTTCGTGGTCATATTAGGAGGTACACTGATAAACTCGTGAGCTATTTCTACCCTTATATGCACATTATTTTTCACGAGTATGATAGTAATGGCTGGTTCGAGCGGAGCAAAGCTTTTGTTGCAATCGAAAGATACCTGAGTAAGAACTCCTGCACACAAGCTAAGCGTCTCAAAGCCAACGTAGTGAAAGATGGTCAATCTGTTGTCCTAACAATGGATGATCACGAAGAGATAACCGATGAATATAACGGCGAGAAAGTTTGGTGGATTTCGAGCCAACAATTAGCCAACAAACAGACAATTTCTTTGTGGAAAGAGGATGACAAGAGGTATTTCAAGCTCAAATTTCACAGAAAGAATCGCGAGCTTATGACCAATTCATACTTGAAGTATGTGTTGGACGAAGGGAAAGCGATTGCTGTAAGAGAAAGGCAGAGGAAGTTGTACACAAACAATAAGGGAGAGTCAGGTGGTTATAGATATAGGGGTTGGAGGATATGGAGCCAAGTAGTGTTTGAGCATCCATCAACTTTTGATACTTTGGCTATGGATCCAAACAAGAAGCAAGAGATTATGGATGATCTCCAAACATTTAGCAAATCAAAAGATTATTATGCCAAGATTGGCAAGGCGTGGAAGCGTGGTTATCTTCTTTATGGTCCTCCCGGGACAGGTAATATTAGAATTTTTAATCTATATAGGTCTCTCTTTCTTGAAAAAAAAAAAGGAAAAAAAGATTCCTAAAAATAACACCTTCATATGCCTTATACTTTTCTTAGCGAAAAATTCTTGGTCATTGTAAATTAAGTATTTCTGCTTCTCACAAAACTAAAATCAATATCCACAATATAAACTTTTAGAGACTCTAAAAGTTATTTTTTTCTTTTATAGTAGATTGATGTAGGTCAATTGACCTAACTATATCATAGTACAGTATGTTATGTTATTTTAGTATAATTCTCTTTGTCATATGATTTACTGTATTAGTTTTCGCATGACGTCATGTTATTTTCGATCCCAACAGGTAAGTCTAGCATGATTGCGGCTATGGCTAATTTCTTGGAATATGATATCTATGATCTTGAACTGACAGCGGTTAAGGACAATACCGAGCTAAGAAGGTTATTGATAGATTCTACAAGTAAGTCTATTATTGTGATTGAAGACATCGATTGTTCCCTTGACCTTACCGGTCAAAGGAAGGAGACGAAGAAGAAGAAAGACGAGGAAGATAAAGAAAAAGATGAGAAAAATGCCATTGTGGAAAAGATGAAAAAAGGAGAGGTGAAAGAGAAAAGTGAGGTAACTTTATCTGGGCTTTTGAACTTCATTGATGGTCTATGGTCAGCTATTGGTGGTGAGAGACTTATTGTTTTCACTACTAACTATGTGGAAAAGCTTGATCCTGCTCTGATTCGGAGGGGTAGAATGGATAAACATATTGTGTTATCTTACTGTTGTTTTGAGTCGTTCAAGGTGCTTGCATATAATTATCTAGACGTCGAATCTCATGATCATTTTCCTGAGATTCGACGTTTATTGGGAGAAACTAATATGACTCCTGCCGATGTTGCTGAGAATTTGATGCCTAAGTCTTCAAAGGAAAATGCAGACACTTGCTTGAAGAGATTGATTAAAGCTCTTGAAACTGCAAAGGAGGAAGCAAAATTGAAGACTAAGGAAGAAGAAGAAGAAGAAGAGAGAGCTAAGGCTAAGAAGGAGAAGGAAGAGAAAGAGGAGAAAAAGAAAGAATTAGAAGCCAAGGATACTACTGATGAGAATGAGAAGTCAGAGAGTAATGGTACTAAGGAAAATGGTGTTGTTAGCAAAGATTGATTCTGGAAATGTTTGATTATTAAAAGTTACAAATAAAATGTTGAGGTGTTTGAGCTTTATGTTTTGTACAATTGGCTATTAGGTGTACTTCTACAGTTTATTTTATGTTTTAATGGTGCTGGTACATAACCGTGTGACCTATAGGTCAGGGATTAGAGTCGTAAAAGATAGACTATCTACATCACATCTTTGGAGTGCATCCCTTTTCTGGACCCTTCGTGAACGTGAGATATAAATTTGTATGCCGAACTACTCTTTTTGGTGCTGGTACAAAAGCTAGTCTAAGTTATCATGGAATTAATGGTTTGTTACATTTAGTAGTACTCCTTTTTCTGTAAAAAAAAAAAACATTTTCGTCTGTTAGTCTTAGAGAGAGCAAAATTTTGTTTAACTTTCAGAGTTGATTTCACAAGTATCTCAATTATGAAAGTGGTATTATGCAGTTGGTGAGATTCATAATAAGTTAAATGCATATACATCAGTTGCTATTTATAAACGATTGGTTCATTTTCAGCAACTGTGCATCTTAATATGGTTCACATGTAGACGATTCATAATAAAATAGGGATATATACTATAGCAATTGGCAACTAATTATCGTCTCTAGCTAGCCAAGTTTTTTTATTATATATGTAACACAATGAATTATAATACACTTATATTTAACTTCTAGAAGCCAAAATAATTTTATGTTGCACCACCAAGTGTAGAAAGATTATACTATAATTTAACGAGTTAAATAAAATTAATTTTAACTGTATAAATAGATCAGCTAAAGGAAATAACATGTTCGTCACTTAATATGTTTTCATTGACGAAAATTAATTCATATGTACTACTTTAGTGTTTATAGGAAAGAAACAAGTATAAATGATCTATTGTTGTGTTATGAATGATTGTAAAAGAACTGTTTACATTGGAAAGAACTAACGTGCTTCTTAAAACGATTTCAATGTGGTGTCGCAACCAAGTTGATACGGGGATAAAGATAAATCATTTTTGAGAGGTTAAATGTGATCACTAAAAGGTCAATTTATATTTTAGAATTCGATTTTGCGTTCGTTAACCTTAAAAATCTCATTTTTACCTTTCTCTATTTGTGTGCGCAGTCCGGACGTATTTCTGGAAAGCTTTTATGTTGAAAGTTGATGAGAATAAGAATTTTTGCCTTAAAAAATGATTTGAGTTGACTTCGGTCAACGTTTTGAGTAACAGACCCGGACCTGTGTTCTGGCAGTCCCTATGGGTCTGTATTGAAATATGGGACCTGGGCGTATGCCCGGAATCGAATTCTGAGGTCTTTAGCTTGAGATATGAATTTTTATTGAAAATTAAGTAACTGAAAATTAAATGGTTTTAAGAATCTGTTAATGTTTGGCATTTTTTATACCGGATCCGTATTTTGGTTCTGGAGCACAGTACATGTTCAATATAGTATTTATGACTTGTCTGAAAAATTTGGTAAGAAACATAGTCAGTTGACGTGATTCGGACGCCCGGTTGAGAAAATAGAAATTCTAAAGCTTTCTTGAAAATTTCATTTAATTTGATGCTAAATTCGTAGTTCTAGGTGTTATTTTGGCGATATGATCGCGCGAGCAAGTTCGTACGATGTTTTAGGACTTCTGTGCATGTTTGGTTTGGAGCCCCGAGGTCTCGGGTGAGTTTTGGATAGACTACGGGATGTTTTGAACTTAGAAATATGGTGTGTTTTGCTACAGCTGGTGTTTTGATGTTTTGTGCTTCGCGATCACGAAGCCACTCTCGCAATTGCGAAGGGGATTTGGGTTGGGGGAGGATGTTACTCTACGTGAACGCGGGACTATGGTCGCAAACACGGAGCACTGGGGGGATTGCTCTACGCAAACTCGCGTAGCATTAGCCGGGTTGGGTAGGGCGATGAAGTAACTCTACGCGAACGCGAACCCCATCTCGTGAACGCGAAGGTCGGGGGGGATAAACCTTCGCGAACGCGTTCAGTTACTCCCGATCGCGTAAGTCTTTTGTAATCTGCTCTTCGCGATCGCGACAATGTTCATGCGACCGCGATGAACATTGTCGCCCAGCACTTAAAACAAAATCAAAAACGGATTTTACCCATTTTTCGCAAACACTCCATTAGAGCTTGGGCTAGGTGCAATTTGGAAGGGGAAACTCAACACTAATTTATAGGTTTAACTCATTTCCTTCTATTTCTATCATCACCAATTTAATTCCTAGTCCTAAACCTTGTTCTTTCATGGTAGAAATTAGGGATTTTGGAAGAATTGGAGGTTTTTGCAAATTAGGGATTTAGACCTCAATTTGGGGTCGACTTCTGAAACTAATTACATATTCGGGCTCGGGGGTGAATGGGTGAATATGTTTTGGTCCGACCCTCGAGTTTTGACCAAGGGTGTCAAAACCCGAAATTCCACCTTCAGGCCGTGATGGCGTCTAATGGTGAACCCGCTAGACAAGCCAACGTTTTAAATAAATTGACATAATAAAAATTAAAAACAATAAACGCTAACTAAATAATCATGATAAGAAAATACAGAGGTTAATAGATTCTAAAACTAAAATAGCCGATCTCGTAGAAATCCCTTTTAAGTACAAAACCCAGAAATGGAGTCACAATCACACAAACCAGACTAAGATTTGGCTAAAACAACAATTTGAAATAAAGTGGTACATCTATCTGGAACTACACAACATGACAAAAGGAAAGGATAGAAGATGACGTCAGGGTCCACGAACGTCTGCGGGTCTACCTCGATGTCGCATGCGTGGACTGAAGGATACTCCCTCTAACGATGTCCACTGGGTCCGGCTGCGTAATCTGCACAACATAAAGAAGTGCAGGTGTAGCATCAGTACAACCGACCCCATGTACTGAGTAAGTGTCGAGCCTAACCTCGGCGACGTAGTGACGAGGCTAGGACACGACCGCAATTGATACTTGTGCAGTTCAATAATATAACAGGAAATAAACAAGAAATACAGTTACGGGGAAGAACATGTTGGGGAAAAAGGGGCAACAATTACTAACACAGTAGAATTAAGTAATAACTGAAATGTAGGAGTAAGACAGGAATTAACATCTCGAAACAAGTAAATAAGCAGCAAAAGGCACGACATGCCCCTCCGTGCATAGCCTCACAATCACTCGACACGGAATGTCCCCTCGTGCAGCAATAATAAATTCGCTCGGCACGGAATGTCCCCTCGTGCATAAATAATAAAGTCACGCGGAACGGAATGTCCCCTCGTGCATCACCTTATAGTCACTTGGCACGGAATGTCCCCTCGTGCATAAATAATAATCACTCAGCACGAAATGTCCCCTCGTGCGTAACCTCACAATCGCTCGGCACGGAATGTCCCCTCATGCATAATGAATATAAAAGCAACAATTGATATGAAAGTTTAACAATAAGACATCTCAATGTACAGAAATAATCAACAAAATTTCTATTGTCCCGGCAAGGGACTCAGCTATAACCAATCTCACTCAGAAGTATAATTTCAACAGCAAAACCCTCAACCGAAAGCATAATCAATAACTATCTACGTCATGAAATAACCTCAAGGTACCACCTCCAAGGTTCCCAATAATTCACAACACAGAAAATATCAAAGAACATTAAATATCTCATCAAATTCGACTCACGGGCATGCTTGACCACAACATATAGGTACTCGTCAATTTACCTATATGTTGGACATGGAATACACATAGCAATTAAGACTATATACCTAATTCTTCAAGCTAAGGTTAGGCCAAACACTTACCTCGGTTCCAAAAATACAAGTCAAGCCTCAATCACCACCTTTCCCCTCGAATCCAACTCCGAAACGATAGTATCTAGACATAATCGACTCAATAATATCAATAATGACTCAATAATTCAATTCCAAAGCCTGATTATACATTTCCCATCATTCTTCCAAAACTACCAAAATTCGACCCCAGGCCCGCTTGGTCCATACACGAGGTTCAGACCAAAACCCGATCACCAATTCCCCCACGAGCCCAAATATACAATTTATTTTGAAATCCGACCCCAAAACGAGGTTAAATCCCCCAAAATTCCAAAACCCTAACTTTACCCAAAATCCCCAATTTCTACCCTTGATTTCATGTTTTTAGACCTAGATTCTAATAATAGA
>ML255572.1:0-25474 GCA_005239495.1 Nicotiana undulata
TGCGTCGGATAATTCTCCTCGTGATTCTTGAGTTTCCTTGAAGCGTACGCTATGACCTTCCCATGTTGCATCTACACACACCCCAAACCAACCCTTGAAGCATCGCAATAGACCACAAATCCCTCTGAACCTTCTGGAAATGTTAAAACCGGTGCCGAAGTCAATCTCGTCTTCAATTCTTGAAAACTCCTTTCACAAGCATCGGACCACTGAAACTTAACTACTTTCTGCGTCAATTTAGTCAATGGGGAGGGTGGAGAATCCCTCCACAAACCTTCGATAATACCTAGCTAGTCCCAAGAAACTGCGAACCTCCGTCAGGGTCGTTGGTCTAGGCCAATCATTCACTGCTGCGATCTTCTGGGGATCAACCTGAATCCCTTCTCTGGAAACAACATGACCCAAGAACGCGACTGATTCCAGCCAAAACTCACATTTCGAAAATTTAGCATACAGGTGGTGATGACGAAGAGTCTGCAGGACTGCTCTAACGTGATTAACATGATCTTCCCGACTTCGCGAGTAGACAATGATGTCATCAATAAAAACAATCATGAAGGAGTCTAGCAACGGTTTAAAAATCCGATTCATAAGATCCATAAAAGTTGCTGGAGCATTGGTCAGCCCAAAGGACATTACCAGAAATTCAAAATGACCATAACGAGTNTTTGATAGTGACCATATTGAGCTACCGATAATCGATACACATACGGAGTGACCCATCCTTCTTTCTAAAAAAAAAAGAACCGGAGCACCCCACGGCGACACACTCGTCCGAATGAACCCCTTATCTAATAAATCCTTCAACTGCTCTTTTAACTCCCTTAATTCTGCTGGCGCCATTCTGTATGGTGGGATAGATATTGGCTGCGTGTCTGGTAGTACATCAATCCCGAAATCAACCTCTCTATCTGGTGGAACCCCTGGAAGCTCGTTCGAAAATACTTCAAGAAACTCATTCACGACTGGCACGGACTCGGGGGCTGACACTTCTGAAGCGGTGTCTGCGACCCGGACCAAATGATAGATACACCATTTCTTAATCATCTTCGAGGACTTAAGGTAGGAGATGAATCTACCTTTCAGCACCACATCATTCCCCTTCCACTCAATAACCGGCTCATTAGGAAACTCGAGTCTCATGACTCTCGTTCGGCAGTCGAGCTTGGCAAAACACGAATAAAGCCAGTCCATTCCCATAATAATATCAAAATTTATCATCTACAGCTCAATAAGATCGGCCGTGGTAACACGACCACATACTGTGACAACACAATTCTTATAGACTCGCGCTGCTGTGATAGCATCACCAACAGGAGTTGATACGAAGAACGACTCATGAAGCCGCTCGGGTATTATCCCAAAACGTGAAGCAATAAACGGGGTAACATAGGACAAGGAGGATCCCGGATCAATAAAAGCATAGCAATCAAGTGCCTGAACATTCAAAATACCTGTGACAACATCTGGAAAAGCCTCCGCGTTCTAGCGACCACTCAAAGCATAGAATCGGCTGGGTCCGCCTCTACCACGAGCCCAACCCCTAATTACACCACGCCCTACTGGAGCTGGAGGACGCACTGAAGATGTGGCGGATGAAGAACCGGATGACTGGCCAAACCCCCTACCCATGCCCTGGCTGGGTGCACGACAGTCCCGCTGAAGATGACCCCTCACCCCACACCTGAAGCATAACGGGCGATTCAGATAACACGCCTTACTATGGAACCCTCCGCACTGAGGGCACAAAGCCATCCCCTGCTGCTGGAACCTTCCTCCGGAATGGCCTGACTAATGAGATCTCCTGATGTCGGATCCTGATCTCTAATTACTATTCGATTGATGACGGTGTACGGATGGCGGTGCACTGGCTGAAGACTGAGCATAAAACTGGGATAAATCTGTTGGCCCCCTCCCCTGAACTGGTCTCCCCCCTGAAACTGCGCTCCCTGAATGACCCACCGACCGGGCTCTGCTGCTACTCTCTCTGTCTGCCCGTATCTTCAACTTTCTAGCCTCCGTAGCCTGGGCGAACCCTACAATCTTCCCATAATTCATGTCCGAGTGCAAAGCCGCTGTAGCAGCCTCATTCACAACCAAAGGACTGAGACCCTGAACAAATCCTCGAACTCGAGCATCCATGGTCGACACTAACTGGGGAGCATACTTAGACAACCTCACGAACTCCATGTGGTACTCCCAAACACTCATACTGCCCTGCTTGCGGACCTCAAACTCAGTAGCACGGGCTTCCATAGTCTCGGCAGGCAAAAAGTGATCCATGAACGCGTCCACAAACTCGCTACATCTATCCGGAGGTCTTCCCTCTCCACGGGAACCCTCCCACATTTCGAACCAAGAATATGCTACACCCCTCAGCATGTACGAAGCTAACTCAACCCCCTCTGTCCCTGTAGCCTTCATCACCCGAAGGGTCTTGCACATCTCATCAAGAAAATCCTGTGGATCGGCCTCTGGATCCATACCTGAGAACTCTGGAGGGGCCAATTGCAGAAACTGGTTGACTCTAGAGCCGGCGGAATCTCCCTGTCCGCTGGAGGACGCAGGGGTAGCATGAGATTTTTGGGCCTGAGCGGCCACCAATTGAGTTAACATATGAATAGCTCCTCTAAGGTCCCCCTCGGACGTACCGGGACTGGAAGATGAAACCGTAGAGGGATCAGGAATGTCGGCGGGAGGGGTTGCAACACCCTCCGCCGCCGCAGGAACAGGAATGCTTTGATCCGGATTAGAAGGGTCCGGCAAATTCAAGGCCGGGGAGTCACTCTCACCCGCACTACCAGGTACATGATTCACAGTCCCACTTGGGGTGGCATTGGCCTCAAGGCCGAGTCGAGCTCTCTTCTTTGGTGCCATTGCTGAGAAAAAATTCGGAACAAAGCACGAATTAGGCAAGGACATTTTCACTCTCCACTTCACCGCACGATATAGAATAACAATGAAAAGAGAAATTTCCTAAATGTCCGTGTAGCCACCTAATTATCAATGTGGTCGACAACACACCGATAAGAAGGGCTCTACTAGACACAGCTCCGAGACATCCTAGGACTCTTTTGAAACCTTAGGCTATGATACCAAGTTTGTCAAGCCCCAAAACCGAGGGACACGACCGGCACTCAACCGGAGGACCCCGGTCGAGCGAACCTGGAATTGCCTTTCCCATCCCACGCGTCACCCCATGCTTTCAATATACATTATTCATGTGAAATAGCCATTTAGACTTAATCAAAAACTTACAACTTGGATTCATTTCTACTTTTTATCATTACCAACATATGATAATAATTACTTACAAAATACATACAACATTTTCCAGCGTGGATTAAGATTCCGAACCGTACCATCACTTACCCAAAATACATATGTACACTACCCACATTGCGTCTACTGAGCCTCTAAGAGTACAATGGAGTTATACAGTACTTGCCTGTAACAAGGCTCCGACTATACCTTACACAAGTACCAAAGTAAGAATCCGGGAGGAAAGATGGCATGAGTCACACTGGGCCGCGCGAGGAGAGGGGCTCACCAAAACCGCTGATAGGACGAGGGGGAGGCACTACTATCGGTGTGCTGAAGTACCTGCTAAAGAACCACCTACAATCATCACAAGAAAGTAGCGCCCCCGGAAAAAGGGACGTCAGTACATTTGAATTGTACTGGTATGCATGAACAAACTTTACTCTAGTAAACTCAATAATGCACAGGCAAGAGACAGACAGAGAGTTACACAATTACTACACAAGACATAGAAAGATATACAATGGATGTTCCAAAATTTTCACTTTATCAAAAATCATAATTTCAATTCCACCCTTGTCCCTCCTCATATCTCACCCTTATTCCTCATGTTGCGGCGTGCAACCTGATCCCACCTGACAATTGTTGCTGCGCGCAACCCGATCCCACCTGACAGTTACAATCACACCCTTATCACTTCTCACATATCACCCCTTATCTCCCATGTTGCGGTGCGCAACCCGATCCCACCTGACAATTACAATCACACCCTTATCACTTCTTACATATTACCCTTATCTCCCATGTTGTGGCGCGCAACCTGATCCCACCTGACAATTTCATCTCATGCCAATGATGACAATTCACAGTTCAATCATAGAAGATTTCAGCAATAAGAATACAACTTCTTTACATAGCTTTTAGCATATACACTCATACTCTTGGATTTATTATCCTGTTAGCACCGTTTTTCATAACGTGGTAGTGTGGTGGTCAACTAAAGACGGACAAGTATTACACTTCACACATCACATAATTCGGACAACCAGTTGCACATATTATAACAATACACGTACTGTATGCTCAAACACCACAAGTGATTTTACAAGATTAAAGTTAGCCATACATACCTGGAGTCGAATTTCCCTTTTCAACTTTAACCCACAACCACCGAACCGACTAGTACCGTCAATCTAGTTCACAATTAGACATATTCAACTCAGAATTTGAAGGCATGCATGCAATTCGGACTCTCTCAAGCATTTTGTCAAGCACTATGTTAACCCATTAGATTATCAACCCTATCTTTGTGAAGTTTTCCCCAACCCACTCCCTCTTATTAGATTAGCACCGTTATTAAACATGCATGCAAGGTATTAGCTTATATTTCTAAGAATCAATCCACGCCAACCCTCCCTTTGTTTAAAAAATCAAAAAATTAAAGGAAAAGAAAGAAAAGGGGCTGGGAACCCTTACCTACTAGAATGGGGAAGAAGGGGATTACTCGAATTGCCAGGACTGAGAGATCTTGAAATTTACTTTGGTGGAAGGATCACTTTCTTTCTCAAGAACTCTCCTTTCCTTCTCTTTATTTGTTCAGAAAACTTGTTAAAATGAAAGGGGGCAGGGGTTAATGAAACTGGGGTCGGGTATAAAAATTTAGAAAATTAAAAGACCGTGTTGAATATGCGGTCAGGAATGCGATCGCATTCCTGACATGCGGTACGCATATTGGACCGCAGAATGGCCCCCAGGTGGGCCAAATTTTGAAAATATTCTGCCCGGGTATGCGACCACTATGCGGTCCGCATACACATTATGCGTCGCATACACATTATGCGACCTCATTATGCGTCGCATAACACCACTTCAATTGGGCAGCGATCTGCCCGTGTATGCGACCATTATGCGGTCCGCATACACGTTATGCGATCGCATAGTGCGCCGCATAACTCCCAGTTTCTGGAAAAATTAAGTCCTTTCAAATCTGGGGTATTTTTACAAAAATTAGGGTCCATTTTAAGGATTTCCACAGAGTTAACCACTCGGGGACTTATTGGGGCATTATTTTAAGCAAGAAATTTTACGGGTCTTTACAGTAACGACTCAGTAACTCCTTGTGCATTTAGAGATCATGCCTCTAGGAATCATGTCTTAACCATTCTGCATTTATGTGTGCATATTAGATACTATGATATACGGTCTCGTTAAAAACGTGTCGTTTAAACTATTGATTCATAAAAGAGGTATAAAACAATCTCACATTGGATTATCCTGTTTTCAATAAAACTAGTAACAATCCCTGTATCCTCAGATTTAAAACACCTAGAACAACATGCTTTTAGGCAAGAAACAACTCATGAATTGTTAATGATCCTGCAACTATTGTGCATGACCCAACGCCTAGGCAAGCCGTAGGTAATCAATCTTTATAAAACTGAAAAATTGTTTTCTTTTTGTGTTTACTGCTTAACGACTCACATTTTTAAAATCAGTAGGCAAACTGATTAGGGCCCCTGCTTTTGAGTTTATAAAACAAAGCTGCATATCTTCTGTGTTTTGATATTCACTTAGACATCATCCACTTAGATATCCCGTTTAGGTCTTTTCTCTAATAAAAACTGCTCCTGTTTATGTTTGAGACGTCCTGTTTATGTGCATTATCTGTGGAGGTAAAGTTGAGCCTCATAATTGTTTCCTGCCTTTATCTGTTAAGTCCTATTTGTTCTTACCTGTCGCCTAGAATTTTCTCCTTTAGGAAACCTTAGAGGTTATGTCTAGAACTGCCTATATTAGAGGTCCTAAATTCCTCCAGGACCATTAAGAAGGGACGGGTGATAGCACACATAGATATCGTTAAATAAACTCACTTAATAACCGCTAAGGGGTGCGGTAAAGGGTAGATATGGATATGATGACCAGTGCGCTAATGCCACACGTAGCCCCTTTCTGAGGAGTGATTATCGGGCATTGTAGTGATGTGATTCTATAGGATAAATAACTTAAGACTCTCCTATCCCTTACATATGTGCTTAGACTTTAAATATTTTAAAACCTTATACATGTGATCAGACTTCAAATCTTTTAAAAACTTTATCACGTATGTGTGCTTAGACTGTCGAGAAGCAGCAACGTACGTGACTTTCGAGAAGAGCAAGGTACGTAATTTCTTGTTTATTATGTAAGTCAAACTGTAGGAGAAGCAGAAACTAGATATCCACACTTAGAAAAATTTGCACTTGCTCTAATAAGCGCCTCTTGGAAGCTAAAACCATATTTCCAATGTCACCCAATATGAGTATTAACAACTTACCCACTTCGTAATGTTTTACATAAGCCCGAACTGTCAGGGAGATTGGCTAAATGGGTCGTCGAACTCAGTGGGTACGATATCGAATATCAACCCCGAACAACCGTCAAGTCTCAAATTTTGGCAGACTTCGTAGCCGACTTCACGCCAACCCTCGTACCCGAAGCTTAAAGGAAACTTTTGTTAAAATCGGGTACATCACCGGGGGTGTGGACCCTTTATACAGACGGCGCTTCGAATGTGAAGGGGTCCGGGCTAGGCATCATTTTGAAGCTGCCCACGGGAAATACTATTAGGCAATTTATCAAAACTTCAAAGTTGACTAACAATGAGGCCGAGTACGAGACCATGATTTCATGTCTCGAACTAGCTAAAAGCTTTGAGAGTGGAAGTCATCGAAGCCAAATGTGACTCCCTACTGGTGGTAAACCAAGTAAAAAGAACCTTCGAAGTTCGAGAGGATAGAATGAAAAGGTATTTTGATAAGCTGTAGGTGACATTACATCGTTTTAAAGAATGGACTTTGCAGCATGCACCTCGGGAACAGAACAGTGAAGTCGATGCCTTGCCAAATCTGGGATCATCAATCGAGGACCACGAAATCAGCTCGGGGACTATCGTTCAACTCTCAAAGTCAGTAATTGAAGAGGGTCACGATGTTGTGCAGAATGACGTTCGTTGGACTATTAGCGGTATTCTTGGAACTAGGGGACACCGATTATGTCCTACGAGAAGTTCACGAAGGTCCTTGTGGGAACCATTATGGTGGCGAATCACTAGTTCACAAAATCATCAGAGCAGGATACTATTGGGAAAGTATGGAGAAGGACACTAAAGAATCTGTTCGAAAGTGTGATAAGTGTCAAAGGTATGTTCCAATGATCCACCAGACCGGAAAACAACTATCCCCATGGCCATTTATGAAATAAGGGATGGATATTGTCGACCCTCTGCCATCGGCCCCAGGTAAAGCTAAATTCATTTTATTTGTGACTGACTATTTCTCTAAATGGATTGAAGCACATGCCTATAAGAAATTAAGAGAAAAAGAAGTTATAGACTTTATCTGGGATCACATCATATGCCGATTGGGGATACGTGCCAAAATTGTATGCGAAAACGGAAAGGAATTCATCGGCAGCAAGGTAACAAAGTTTTTCGAAGAACACAAAATAAAAAGGATCTTATCAACACCGTACCATCCAAGCAAAACCGGGCAGGCCGAATCGAAAAACAAGACAATCATTCAGAACCTAAAGAAGATATTGAATGATGCCAAGGGAAAATGGAGAGAAATTCTACTGGAAGTCCATTGGGAATATCGAACAACATAAAAGTCCAGTATGGGAGCAACATTGTTATCCTTATTGTATGGCTTCGAAGCTTTAATTCTAGTCGAATTCGGGGAACCTAGTGCCAAATTTCGATATACAACGGAAGAACTTTTAGATTAAAAACGAGAAGCCTCCATTGTTCGAATGGCCACACAAAAACAATGCATCGAAAGGTATTATAATCGAAGGACCAACCTTCGCCACTTTAGAATTGGGGACTTGGTTCTGAGAAAAGTCACCATCAACACTCGAGACCCTAACGAAGGAAAACTCGGCCCGAATTGGGAAAGACCATATCAAATCCTCGATATTGTCGGAAAGGGATATTTCAAGCTAGGCATGATAAACGGCGAGCAAATACCAAATAATTGGAACATCTCACTGCTCAAGCGATATTATTGTTAAGGTATGACCTTCTCCTTTTTCAGTTACAATTTGCACTAACTTATTTTTAGGTGTTCGAGCGAAGGTGTCAAAAGTCTCATCAAGCAGGAAGATATTAGTACCTTAAAGCATGCATTGCACTCTATTTTCCTTCAATCGGTTTTTATCCCAAATGGGTTTTTCCCGCAAGGTTTTTAACGAGGAAACCATTGTTCGTGTTGACTTAGAGTATCCAAGGTTTCCTTACAATCAGCCTTAAATACTAGAAGGAATCACCCTCAGATGTTATATTTTTTAGGAAAATACTTCACGTCGACAGGGTCTCGATAGGAAAACTTTTTAATGGGCCAAACGGTCGAATGAACCGTGTCCATATAGATTATTCGAGCCCTAACAGAAAAGCATGTACGCATGTATGAATTATTCAAAGAAGTACTTTTCCTTACCAGATATCATGTGCCTAAATGAAAATTTCTACTTTACAAGATCCATACTTACAATTTCTTGTGAAACCTGGCTCAAGGTCCAAGTACAACTATACCTCGAACGATCAACCTCATACTCGGGGAATGCCATCGAAAATCAACAAGTTCGAACTATCTAACTTCGAAACCATAAGACCTCAAAGAGGCAACCCTCGATTTATAGGCCAAGGCCAATATTCTCGAGGACTAACACCTTGAAAACGTTCGAAGTGTTATTGGAAAAATAAGGCCAAGAGGCACCCAAAGGCTAACGCCAAACTAACACGGCTCGAACATGTCCGAATCCCGCAATAAAAACAGGCATTCGAATTCTTTGAAACCCGGTTAAAAGAGGCTACCTTAGAAAAATAATCAAAGGGCTTTGATAATAACAGCCCTCGAAAAACCTTAAGAGGTATCAAATTATTTAAATACAAATTTGTGCTAAGGCATAAAAAGTCAAGGTTATCGATCAATATTAAATCCTCAAATAACCCAATGGGTAAAAAAATTCATGGCAAGGCATAACGAAATTTTTATAAAGTCTTTGACCTAATAGAGGAAAAGCCATTCTTCTAAGGCCATATCGGCCCGATTCAAAGAGCCTAAGGGCCATTACATTTTAGAGTTCAAGAATACGTTCTCACTCAATTTGAACCTAAGGGTTCAACTACCTCGAGCTCGAGTAAACAAATCACTAGACTACAGTTCGAGAATCCATTATCACTAAATATAAACCTAAGGTTTCTATTGCTTCGAGTTCGATTTTTACTCAAATTCGACTGTGAAAGCAGTATTATTGTGTCTTCGGTCAAGTTTCCCAAAACCGATGTCTTAAACATATTATTCAAGGAATACAATGTGCTAAATTTTTACAAGGTAAAAATTGGGAAGAAATTCAAGAAAAAACTTATATATGTTTGAACAAGAATATTTACAAAGGACTAACAAGTGTCATACACAAAAGAAAAAAGAGAGAAAAAATTAACAAGGGCCCTAGCTATGCTCAGATCGAAGCATCGGGCATGAATCTCCTCGAGGGTCTTCCTTCGAGATTAGCACTTATCCATCTCGACAGTCCATTGCGATCGTTCGGTGGCCTCCCTCGCTGAGCTTGAGCAGCCTCGGCATCAGCCAGGTATATAGCTACTGACTTCTCAGCCTGGCCCTTTTCCCTTTCGGCCTCAATTTGGGCCTTAACGAGTTCAACCTCGAGTTCCTCGATCCTCTTGGCCTGGACCAAGCACTTCTCCCTAGCACTCCGAAGATGGACTTCTGACGACAACAATTGAGCCAAGGCAACCTCTTTCTCCTCAGCAAAGCGGTCCATGCCCTTCTTTCACCTATGGCATTCAGCTTTAACGTGAATGACCTCCCCTCAGAACATCTCGATCTTCTCAATTTTTTGTTGCAACTGAGGCATCGAACGTTAGCTTCCACCCTTGGATTGAGTCCATTTATTTTTTCAAAAGAACATTTACCTGCTTGTTCGGCTTGATTTCCTCCTTATGGTCCCTGACCAAGTCAGCTCGGAGGTCCTTGAGCTCCTCATTCTTTTGCCCATAGAGGAGCTTGAAAGCATTTCTCTCCTCCGAAAGCTTTTGAAGATCAACCTCACACTGGCTTAAGTCGGCCCGAGACTTGGAGAAAGTCTATATGTGAAAAAATAGAAGTTAGACAAAAGGAAGGAAAAGTAAAAGCAAATCATATCAACAAGGTTAACACTTAACCGAGTCAGAAGGCGTTGGGCCTCTTCGAAGAGGGTAGATGCTTCGTTGAGTTTAGAGGCATCATCAACCCCGGTAAAACAATCCCGAAAGGGATCCTCGTCACTGAGGACTCTGCCTATGTCAGGGGTTCTTATAGCCCGAGCATATCTTATGGACTCCTCGGAGAAAGCCGCCAGAGAAGGCAAGTGACCTGCTGTCACTACCTCGAGCGAGTCGCTCGGGGCGCTCTGTTCAGCTATGGGGATCTCGGAACCAGCCCCCTCTGGTATATATTTTGGGTGAGTGATGATCTCGACCTCGGGTGATTCGGGCCTTTCCTGGAATATTTCTTCGAAACCTCCTCATCGCGAGGTAGGGTCTCGGCAGCCACCGCCGGCTTAGGGGACTTGGCAGTCTCGGCGGTCTTTCTTACTCAAATCACCAGCGNGCTTTGCTGGAATATTTCTTCGCAACCTCATCATCGCGAGGTAGGGTCTCGGCAGCCACCGCCGGCTTAGGGGACTTGGCAGTCTCGGCGGTCTTTCTTACTCAAATCACCAGCGCCGAGTCATCACCTTCACCTTCATCTTCTTCTTCTTCCCCAGCCTTTGGACCGAATCTACAGTAAGAGGAATAATTTTCCTCCTGGTCCTTTGAGCTGGAGCATTTTTGGGTTTGGCGTCCTCGGATGCCATACCCCTTTCCTCTTATTATCTTTCCTAAGTTTTGGAACCGGTGACTTAGCCTCTTCCTCGCCGCTTGGAGGCCTCAAGACTGTGTCTTTGTTCAGGCCTGCACAAAAAGAAACTGAGTAAGAAAAAGAAATGTGACCAACACCTCGGAAATAAGGAGAGAGAAACTCACCATGATTCCTTGCCTCCCATTTACCTTTTTCCAAGTCGCGCCAACAGCGCTCAGCATAAGAGGAAGTCGAAGCCAACTTCCGGACCCAGTCTTCGAGGTCAGGAACCGCTCGAGGCATCCAAGCAGCCGCTGCACAATAAAGGAAGATGTTAAATGAAGCCAAAGAATAGAAACATGGAAACTAAAGTGTTACTTACGTTCTGGGTTCTATTTCTCGCGAAATGGCATTTTTTCCTTCGAGATGAGGTCATAGGTCCTTACCCGAAAAAACTGACTCATCCACCCTCGGTCCTTGTCCTCGTCGATACTTGAGAACGACCCTTTAGTCGCTCGACGTTGCAGTTTGATTAACCCTCGAAAGACTCGGGGGAGGTATAACCTTATGAGGTGGTCGAGGGTGAATGAAAACCCCTCGATTTTGGTGGAGAAGAACCGGAACATGCGCCATAAAGAAGGATGAACTTGGCCAAGTGTCAGTTGGTATCTCTTACAGAAGTCTATGATAACTGGGTCGAGGGGACCCAACGTTAAAAGGTAAGTGTAAACACTTAGAAACCCTTCCACGTGGATGGAAATGCTTTCTTCAGGAGAAGGGATATGTACAACTTTGTCCCCCCAATTGCAATCCCTTTTAACATCCTCGGGATATCCCACTTTTATCGAGCAGATATATCTTGATACGTGCTCACATCGGCCAAGGACCGATAGAGGCTTCCCGACTTTGAAGAAGGACTTCAGAACGCACGGGCCGGGAACATACTCACTAGGGAGCGGTTCCGCAGATGTTTTATCACCGGCCGGCCGTGAAGAAGAAGAGGAAGCTTTTTACTTTTTTGGAATGATTTTTTATATTTTCTCCATTATACGAGTAGAAGAAAGAGGAATGTATTATGTTCTGGTTGTTTGAAACTAGTAGAGATGGCCTAAGGAGTGATGAAAGATAAGAGACTGAGAGAGTCAAAGACTTAGAAGAATCAATGAAGATAAAAGTAAAAGCTTGACTCAATAAAAAGAAGCCATATTTATAGATTTACGATGACGGTTCGACGGCGCTAGTGGACGACCGCCCACTGACGCGCATTAATAGTTTGGGGAACTGTACCGACGGGATATTTCGGTCACTTCCATCGATTACATCACGATGATGACATCACTGTCTACCGAGGTCATAAGAAAATCGAGGCTCAAATCGTTTCTTATCATTATATTCTTAGAAACAGGGGGACTATCAATATACGGTTGAAATCGGGGTTACCCGATTTCACTATTCGATAGAGACTGGGATGTTGCATTGAAGAGCTGAGACATCGAGTTCGAAATCGAAGCCTTTTTCTAGACCGAGGTTAATATCACTCGAAGCCAGAAGAGACGGACTTCGAGTAATATCGGGATAGCTTTGAAACAGAAAAGACGAGATAACCGCGATTGGACGAGGATCGTGGCGTGAATCTCGGAAAAGATCAAATCTATAGCGGTTAATCAGCTTATTATACGATATTCTTCTGTAATTAGAAGTATAGCAATATTAGGATTCATCTATTATATAAAGAGGAATTTCATTCATTTGTACGCATCATTATTCACTGAGGAAAATATATACAATCATTTCTTTCTCGCTTATTGCTCCGTCTACTGTTCATCAGAATTATTTATTCTTTGTTGCTTTTACAATATCACCTCAAGGTTACTTTAATTCGAGGTCGAAATTCAGCTTATACACTGGTTTGATTAAGTTTATAGTTTAATTCAGTCATTTATTTTCTCGTTTATTAATTGATATTGGACGAAATCACATATACTTAAAATCACAATACACGTTTAATTGTTATCCAAATTTTAGGTACACAAAGTGTCTTCGCAAACTGTGCAAGTTTACATTTTTTGGAATTTCATTTATGGCTCCCCACTGCTTTGTGATTTATAATATTACATTTACCCTTGTTTTTTGCAAGGTTGCTGACTTGACGGGTGCATATATGGATGTCATAGATGTGTTGGTGTGTTTGTCAATTCACTCTCAGCTGCAATTACCCACATGTGTAATTAAGACCCTTATAACGTGCCTTAGTGGGCTTCTTGTTGTTTTCTTCTGATCGCAATAAATAAATGATGAAAGTTTGAAATAGCAACTCCCACTTGAAACTCTTTTCAGCTGCAACAGCCATTTCAGTATGAATTACGTACTTAGAAGGTCCCCATTTTTGTTTATTTCCAAAAAATCGGTTTATAGGTTATTCTTGGAAAATAATGAGTAGTTTTAAATAGAAAATTACATATTTTTATATAAAAGGAAAGAGTAAATGTGCGACCAATTGAAGTGAGCGTCAAAAAATTTGGTAAATATGAATTACTCTTCCAAACCTTTTTTTTGGGTGTGAACAAAAAGTCGAGTTAATTTAATCCATGGTCATTAAACTTTTGTATTTTTATCCAAAAATCACTTTTCTTTTCTTGTTACGTAAAAATTATTTAATTTGTCTTCATTACTCAAAAGTCAATATTCTTTCTTTTGTTACACAAAAATCATTTTACTTTTGCATTTACTCCCTCTTGCTATACGTGGTATGCTATCTAAAATAATGAGTGAACCCCTTATTGAGTTGTCTTTATTTTTTAATGTGATTGGAGCAAAGGTATTAAGGACTAGTGACTTGGATCAAATTGAAGCTAAAATTCCTATAACACTTTGTAAGTTAGAAAAGGTATTCTCTCCCTCATTTTTTGATGTCATGGTGAACTTGCATACTCACTTAGCTAATGAAGCTAAGCTTGCTGGACCGGTTCAGTATCGGTGGATATATCCTATAGAACGATGGTTATATTTTTTGAAATCTCTCATTGGTAATAGGGCTTGTCCAAAAGGTTCCATTGCAGAGGGTTACCTTGCAAATGAATGTATGACCTTATGTTCTAGGTATCTGCATAGAATCGACACAAATTTTAATTGGTCAGAACGAAATTACGGTGGTGGTTTAAAATATTCTGATGGAGGTTTATCTCTATTTTGTAAATATGAAAAAAAATTAGGAGCTCCAAAACATTTTGATCTTGAAGCCGATGAATTGGAGCAAGCACATATATACATACTGAAGAATTGTGATGAAGTTCTACCATTTCTAGAGTATGAAATTTCGTCCTTCATATAATATTTTATTTTCCTTATTTCCTTTAGGATTGATTATCCTTTATGTATGACATTTGTGGTTCAACTAAAATTTGTGGTATAACACTTGTCTGATATAGAATGGAACAGACAATTTATCGAATGGTTTAAAGATAGGGTGAGTAATCTATACATATTAAATTTAAAAATACAATATTATATACCTCATTCTAAATTTATCAACTTTATCTTGTTAATAGGTTGCACAATTGTATAAAGAAGATGATAGTCAGATCATGGAAGATCTCCTTGCACTTTCATGTGGTCCTACCCAATATGTGTTACATTATAATGGCTACATTGTTAATGGATATAGATTTCATGTAGAAGATTATGATAAATATTTAAGGACTCAAAATTGTGGTGTGGTTGTTGTCGGTGAGACTGATGAACAATATCGATTATTATGGAGTCTTAACTGATGTTCTTGAATTGCAATTCACCGGAAGAAGAGTGACTTTGTTTCGATGTAATTGAACTTATGCGTATGATAAAAAGAAAGGAATCAAAACAGAAGAATATGGTATTGTAAGTGTTAATCGGGGGCGATTTTTGAAAACAAATGAATCTTTTGTATTAGCGGACCAAGCATCTCAAGTATTTATGCTAA
Source organism: Nicotiana undulata (assembly GCA_005239495.1). Taxonomy (NCBI): domain Eukaryota; kingdom Viridiplantae; phylum Streptophyta; class Magnoliopsida; order Solanales; family Solanaceae; genus Nicotiana; species Nicotiana undulata. The sequence goes on from ML255572.1 coordinate 15,100, forward strand.
TGATAATTCCAACAAGGGTTGGTGTGTAGCAATAAAGACGCAACCTCGTGATTCCTATGATATTTTGCAAGAAATGGATGGTGATGTTGTAGATTTAGAAAATCATATACAAAATAAACGGAAAAGAACTGACTGAGGTGAAGTATCTCTTTATGCCATTAGCATATTAATACTGTTATGCTTTCTAATTATATGATTTTTTTTGTTGGTAACATTGTATTTATAATGTCTTATTTCTTTTTGTAGGTTTGATATGACACCATCAAAGAATGAAAATGAGGCGGCATCCATTGGGAAAGCTACTACCAAATATGCGTTTGTTGCACCAGGTGCTATTGGGAAGGGACGAGGGAGAGGGCTTAAATCCCTGAGCTCTTTAGGGGTATCTAGAACAGATATTCCATTTTTTCCATCTACGGATCAAGCTATGAAGTACAACCAAACTGTTGAAACGAGTATGGTTTTTCAAATATATTGTGTTATCAATTTGTACACCTAAATTCCCTTTTTTTTTTAAAATTGTACACCTAAATTTTAGTACTATTTTTTTACTAATGTTATTTCCTTATAATAAGTGTTGTAGCGAAGGGACGAGGGCGAGGGTTTCGATCTATGTGATCTTTGGGGGTGTCTGGAATGGGACCAACGAATAAAAATCCATTGGTTTTTGAGAAAGGGAATATACAAACTAATATTCCATCTCTTTTCATCTACTGATGACGTTATGCACTACATTCCAAAAAATTCAGCAAGTAAGGTTTCTAAAATCTATTCTCTTTTAGAATCACTTTTGTAATTATTTATATTTGATTTTCTGTACTAATATGATTTCTTGCACCATATGCTCTAGGAAAGGGACGAGGGCAAAAGCTTAGATCTATGTGCTCCCTTGAAGAATCAGAAAATGAAGAGCGATACTTCATCAAAATACTAAGTATAATTGTCAAAGCATGTCAAGACCTTCTAAGAGTACCTTGTCTGCCTCTCAAGAATTGCGAACAATGAATAAAAACCCTTTGGTTCATGACAAGGAGAATATGAAAATCAATATATCATTTTCTCCTTCTGTTGATCAAGTTATGCACTCCACCCAAAAAGCTGAAACAAGCATGTTTATAAAATCTATTCTTTTTTTAGAATTTAACTTAATTTAATTCATGATCTGCCTTATTACTTCAGTTTATAAAATGACAACATGAATCTGTTTTTAATTTAATGCCAAATATTTATTATTATCATTTCTTGCACCAGGTGCTCTAGGAAAAGGAGGGCGAGAGCTTAGATCGACGTGCTCATTTGAAGAGTTTGAAAATGAAGACCGATCCTTACATCTGAATTCTCATTATGCTAGTCAAAGTATGTCAAGACCTTCTAAGAGTTCAAGATTAGACTCCACCATGTTTGCCGCTCAAGGATTGCGAACAATAAATAAAAACCCTTTTGTTCATGACAAGGAGAATATGCAAACCGATATTTCATTTTTTCCTTCTGTTGATCGAGTTATGCAGTTCACCCAAAAAGTTGAAACAAGTATGTTTCCTTAAATCTATTCTTTTTTTAGAATTTAATTTAATTTAATTGATTATCTCCCTTGTTACTTCAGTTTATAAAATGACAACAAGAATCTGTTTTTAATTTAATGCCAAATATTTATTCTTATGATTTCTGCACCAGGTGCTCTAGGGAAAGGTGGGCGAGAGCTTAGATCTATGTTCTCATTTGAAGAGTTTGAAAATGAAGACCGATCCTTCCATCCGAATTCTCATTATGCTAGTCAAAGTATGTCAAGATCTTCTAAGGATGCAAGATTAGACTCTACCATGTTTGCCGCTCAAGGATTGCGAACAATAAATAAAATCCCTTTGGTTCATGACAAGGAGAATATGCAAAAAGATATTTTATTTTCTCCTTTTGTTGATCAAGTTATGCAGTCCACCCAAAAAGTTGAAACAAGTATGTTTATCAAATCTATTTGATCACAAGTTTATCATTTTTACAATATTTTCTAACATTTATAAATTATGCAAATGTAGGTTCAGGTACTGATGGAAAGGTAAAAAAGGTTTGAGGAAGTAACAAGTGCAAAGAAGTTTCAGCTCTTGAAGTTGGAGAGAAGCTAAAAGTGAAATTTTACAGTAATCGAACAGTTGGAAAGAATAGCAATCTATTTTCGAGGAACTTGGGAAAAATAGTTCGTGACCGTAATATATGTCCGTTGAGAGTATCATCGTGGAATCGCATTAAGGAAGAAAAGTTAAATCACATGTGGGCAGTTGTTAAGGTAAATGGATGGAATATTCCAATATCTCTGATAGCTGGGGGGGGGGGGNTGGGTAGTAGAACTGTGCGATCGCATTTCATTATCCACGATCGCGGAGCTTGGGAACCAATCCACTATGCGATCGCATAGTTATAAAATGCCCAATTATTTTTAAAGTCTAAAAACAGAATACTCACACGGGATTTTCACCATTTTTTGATAAACTCCTTCTTCTCCACACCTCTTGGGCGATTTTTGAAGAACGTTTTCACCATAACCTCTTAGGTAAGTAATCTTTGACTTGTTTTCTTCAATCTTTACCAACACCCAATAGATTCTAGGCCTAAAAACATAGGATTAAAGGCATAAAATTAGGGATTTGGGTAGAGTTAGGGATTTTTTATTATTTCGGAATTTGACCTCGTTTTGGGGTCGGATTTCAAAATAAATTATATATTCAGGCTCGTGGGTGAATGGGTGATCGGGTTTTGGTCCGAACCTCGTATTTTTACCAAGCGGGCCCGGGGTCGATTGTTTGATTTTTGGGAAGAATGTTTGGAAATCTATAATTAAGCATTGGAATTGAATTGTTTAGCATTTATTGATTTATTGAGTCAACTATGTCTAGATACGATTGATTTGGAGTCGGGTTCAAAAGGAAAAACGGTGCTTGAGACTTGATTTGGATCATTGGAGTTGAGGTAAGTGTTTGGCCTAACCTTAGCTCGAGGGAAGGTATCTATACGTTGTTGTCAAGCATGCCCGTGAGTCGGTTCTTATGATATATGTGATTTTCATCGATATTCATTGTGTTATGAGTTACATTTCACCTTGGTGGTTATTCAATTGATGGAAATTCCTTGTTGTGAATACCGTTGATTAATTATTCAGTTGAGGAATATTTTGTTGAGTTATACACTTGAGCGAGATTGGTTATAGTTGTGTCCCTTACCGGGACGGTATTATTAATGTTGTTGTTGTTCCCTTGCCGGGATGTTGTGATTTATGATTCATGTTGTTGATTTTCCTTGCCAAACTGTTGTTCTTGATATTATTTGGGTGAGGAAGAGTGTAAAGCACGAAGGGTGATGCCGTGTATTTATTTATTCCATTGTGAGGATGAGAGTGTAAAAGCACGAAGGGTGATGCCGTGTCATGATATGATATTTAAAGCACGAAGGTTAATGTCGTGCCGCTTCTATTTATTTATTGTGAGGATAAAGCACGAAGGGTGATGCCTTGTATTTATCTATTTCATTGGGAGGATGAGAGTAAAAGCACGAAGGGTGATGTCGTGCACTTGTTTTGGTGAGGACGAGAGTAAAGCACGAAGGGTGATGCCGTGTACTTGTTTGTTCTGTGTTGTTAATTTAATATTTAATCTGTTGCTTTGTACCGTTAGTTGGGTAATTGCTACCCCTTTTCCCAAGCATGTTTTCCCCCATTTTTGTACTTAACTGTTTACTTCAAGTCGTTATTTCTTTTATATAATATTGAATTGCATAGGTGATGTTATTTGTCGTATCCTAGCCTCGTCACTACTTTGCTGAGGTTAGGCTCGGCACTTACTCAGTACATGGGGTCGGTTGTATTAATGCTACACCTGCACTTCTTTATGTTGTGCAGATCACGATACCGAACCTTGTGGACACTGATTGAGGGAGTATCCTTCAGTCCACCGGAGACACCGAGGTACACCTGCAGGCGTCCGCAGGCCTTGCCGTCCCCTTCCTCATTCCATTTCATTTCTGATTTTTGTACTTCAGAAACATATGTATTATTTTTTTCAGACTATTTTATGTACAATTCTTAGACAGTCCGTGAGTTGTGACTCCAAAGATCCGGGTTGGCTAGATTAAGTATTTTGTTAAGTTTGTGGATTTAGCTATGTAATCCCTTCTTCTGTTCTTATTTTAAAGTTGTTATTTATGGAAGGTTGACTTTTACCTGTTATCATTTAATTTTAATGGTTTTTAGTAAATATGATTAAACACGTAGGCTTGTCTAGCAGATTTAACGTTAGACGCCATCACGGTCCCGATGATGGGAATTTTGGGTCGTGACAAGTTGGTATCAGAGCACTAGGTTTCTTAGGTCTTACAATTCACGGACAAACTTGGAAGTGTCTGAGGGATCGATACAGAGACGTCTGTACTTATCCCCCAGAGGCTGCAAAGTTAGGAATAACTTCACACCTTTTCTTCTCTGTCGTGCGATTTGAGTTCCAAATGCTAACTGATTTTCTATTCTATTCTCTCGCAGATGGCGAGAATTCGTGCTTCTTCATCTACTGATCAGCAACCCGATCCTCCAGTTGCAGCTCCTACGAGGGGCCGAGGACGAGGCCAGGGCCGTACTAGAGGCCGAGGCAGGGCTCAACCCAGAGCAGCAGCCTCAGTGGAGGACCCTCAGGTAGAGTTTGCCGATGCGATTCCTGCTCAGACAGTTCCAGTTGAACCAACTCAGGTCCCAGAGGGGTTCATTGCCACCCTGGTACTTCAGGATGCTCTGGTCCGCTTAGTGGGCCTCATGGAGAGCGTGGCTCAAGCCGGTCAACTTCCTACAGCACCAGCCGTCTCTCAGGCTGGGTTAGGGGCCCAAACTCCTGCAACCCGCACACCAGAGCAGCTAGCTTCTCAGTTCCAGACTCCAGCACCCCAGACAACTTGAGTAACTCAGCCGGGTATTGTGGCACAGGCTATTGAGGGAGTAACTATGTCTGCCGATGCTTTGTGGAGATTAGATTTGTTCACCGAGATGTTTCCTACCACTTTTACTGGTGCACCATCAGAGGATCCCCATGATTTCTTAGATAGTTGCTATGAGGTTCTTCGAAACATGGGGATCGTGGAGACCAATGGGGTCAATTTTTTTACATTCCGTCTTTCTGGTTCCGCCAAGACTTGGTGGAGGGATTATTGCTTGACCATGCCAGCTGGATATTTGCCTTTGTCTCGGGCTCAGTTCTCCGAGTTGTTCCTAGAGAAGTTTCTACCAGTTACTCAGAGAGAAGATCTTCGGAGGCAGTTTGAGCGTCTCCAGCAGGGCTCTATGATAGTCACCCAGTATGAGACTCAGTTTATCACCTTTGCCCGACATGCTATCATTATACTTCCCACAGATCGAGAGAGGGTGAGGAGGTTTATTGAGGGGTTGGCTCAGCCGATTAGACTTCACATGGCCAGAGAGACAGGTACTGATATTTCATTTCAGGAGGCGGCCAATGTGGCCAGGCGGATCGAGATGTTCTTATCACAGGGCAGTGGTCAGGGGTCTGACAAGAGGACTCATCGTTTGGCCGATTCAGTGGTGCCTCATCTGGAGGCAGAGATTCTTTCGGTAGAGGTCATTCTCCTAGGCCATTCTAGTTAGCACTACAGGTATCCCGCAGTTCACCACCAGCTCCTATCAGTGCACCGCCACTTCAGAGCTTCCAGGGTAGTTATTCTTGTCGACAGGGACAGTTCCAAGGCCAGCAGTCTCAGCAGCAGAGGTCTTGTTACTCTTGTGGTGTTCCAGGGCACATTGATAGGTATTGTCCCTGAGCTTCTAGTAGTTCTCAGCATCAGGGTTCCCGTGCTATGATTCCCGCACTAGGTGCACCCCTACCCCCTCAGTCAGCTAGGGGTGGAGGTCGAGGTGCCAGAGGTTGAGGCCAGACAGTTAGAGGTGGAGGATATGCTATGAGAGGTAACGGTCAGCCCACAGTAGGTCGAGCCAGAGATGTTCAGGTTGGAGGGGCTCCGCCCGATGCTATACTATTCCTGCCAGGCCTGAGGCTGAGGCCTCTGATGCAGTCATTAGAGGTATGGTTTCAGTTTGCAGCAGAGATGCTTCAATTTTCTTTGATCCGGGGTCTACATTCTCCTATGTGTCTTCCTATTTTTCTCCTTATCTGCTTATGCCCCGTGATTCCCTGGGAACTCCTGTATATGTATCTACACCGGTGGGTGATTCCATTATTGTCGATCGAGTCTACCATTCTTTTATAGTGGTTATTGGTGGTCTTGAGACTTGTGTAGATCTTTTCCTTCTTGATATGGTTGACTTTGATGTTATATTGGGGATGGATTGGTAATCTCCCTATCATGCTATTCTAGACTGCCACGCCAAGATTGTGACCTTGGCCTTACCGGGAGTACCTTGATTGGAGTGGAGAGGGAATCCTAGTCATTCCTGCGGCAGCGTTATCTCATATATGAAGGCTCGACGCATGGCCGAGAAGGGGTGTTTGGCCTATTTAGCCTATGTTCGTGATTCTAGTGCCAAGGTTCCTCCTATGGAGTCTGTGCCCATTGTTTCGTGAGTTTCCAGAGGTATTCCCTGCTGACCTACCGGGTATGCCACCCGATAGGGATATTGACTTTTGTATTGAGTTGGCTCAGGGCACTCGGCCCATTTCTACTCCGCCATATCGTATGGCCCTGCCAGAGTTAAAGGATTTGAAGGATGTTACAGGATTTGCTAGCTAAAGGCTTTATTAGGCCTAGTGTTTCTCCTTGGGATGCGCCATTGTTGTTCGTTAAGAAGAAAGATGGTACAATGAGAATGTGTATTGACTACCGGCAATTGAACAAGGTTACTATCAAGAATAAGTATCCCTTGCCGAGGATTGATGATTTATTCGACAAACTTCAGGGTGCCACAGTGTTTTCCAAGATTGACTTGAGATCTGGTTACCATCAGTTGAGGATTAGGGCGTCTGATGTCCCTAAGACAGCCTTTTGCACTCGGTATGGGCATTATGAGTTCTTGGTGATGTCATTTGGGTTGACAAATGCCCCAGCTGCTTTTATGGATTTGATAAATCGAGTGTTCAGGCCCTATTTGGACTCGTTTGTTATTATTTTCATTGATGATATTTTATTTACTCACGTAGCCGAGAGGAGCACGAGCAACACCTTCGAGTCATCCTCCAGACTCTGAAGGACAGTTAGTTGTATGCAAAATTTTCTAAGTGTGAGTTCTGGTTGAGTTCGGTTGCATTTCTGGGTCATGTGGTGTCGGCAGAGGGTATTTAGGTGGATCCCAAGAAGATTTCAGCAGTTAGAGATTGGCCTAGACCCACCTCAGCTACAGAGATTCAGAGTTTCTTGGGCTTATCAAGTTATTATCGCCAATTTGTGGAGGGTTTTTCATCTATTACAGCCCCAATGACCGGATTGACTCAGAAGGGTGCCTAGTTCAGGTGGTTAGATGAGTGTGAGGCAAGCTTTCAGAAGCTCAAGACAGCCTTGACCACGGCACCAGTATTAGTTTTTCCCACAGGTTCAAGGCCATATACCGTGTATTGTGATGCTTCACGGGTTGGACTTGGTGCAATGTTGATGTAGGATGACAAGGTCATAGCTTATGATTCTCGTCAGTTGAAGGTTCACGAGAAGAACTATCCAGTTCATGATTTAGAGTTAGCAACCATAGTCCATGCGTTAAATATTTGGAGGCACTATCTATATGGTGTGTCATGTGAGGTGTTCATGGATCATAAGAGTTTGCAGTATCTGTTCAACAAGAAAAAGTTGAATATGAGGCAGATAAGATGGTTGGAGCTGTTGAAAGACTACGACATTACCATCTTATATCATCCGAGGAAGGCCAATGTGGTGGCTGAATCTTTGAGCCGCAAGTCTGCCAGCATGGGTAGTCTTGCTTATATTCCAGTCGGGGAGCGACCGCTCGGTTTAGATGTTGAGGCTTTGGCCAATCGGTTCATGAGATTGGAGGTTTCTGAGACTGGCAGTGTTTTAGCCCATACTGTGGCCCATTATTCATTGTATGATCGTATTCGGGACATGCAGTATGATGATCATCATTTATGTGTCCTTAGAGATACGGTTCGGCACGGAGGTGCCAAGCAAGTTTCGGTTGATGATGATGGATTCTTGAGGATGCAGGGCTGTATTTGTGTGTCAGATATTGATGGTCTTCGTGAGTTGATATTTCAAGAAGCCCATAGTTATCGTTATTCCATTCATCCGGGCGCCGCAAAGATGTACCAGGATTTGCGGCAGCATTATTGGTGGCGGAGGATGAAGAAAGATATTGTGGCATATGTAGCTCGGGTCTTGAACTATTAGCAAGTTAAGTACGAGCACCAGGGACCCGGTGGTTTGATGCAGCAGATTGAGATTCCCGAGTGGAAGTGGGGGCGTATCACCATTGATTTTGTAGTTGGGCTCCCACGGACTCATAGGATGTTTGATGCGGTATGTGTCATTGTTGATAGGCTGACCAAGTCAGCACACTTCATTCCGGTATCAGTTTTGTATTCATCGGAGAAGTTGACAAAGATCTATATCAGGGAGATTGTTCGCTTGCATGGTGTGCCCGTGTCCATTATATCTGACCGAGGTACTCAATTTACCTCCCGTTTCTGGAGAGTATTTCAGTGAGAGTTGGGAACCCGGGTTGAGTTGAGCTCAGCGTTTCATCCTCAGACGGACGGGCAGTCCGAGTGTACCATTCAGATCTTGGAGGATATGTTGCGAGCATGTGTCATTGACTTTGGAGGTTCATGAGACCAGTTTTTGCCTTTAGTTGAGTTTGCCTAATATAACAGCCACCAGTCGAGCATTCAGATGGTTCCTTATGAGGCGATGTATGGTAGCCGGTATCGGTCGCCAGTTGAGTGGTTTGAGCCAGGAGAGGCTAGTTTGTTGGGTTCAGAGTTAGTTAAGGATTCCTTGGATAAGGTGAAGATCATTCAGGATAGACTTCGTACAGCTCAATCCAGGCATAAGAGTTATGCAGACCGCAGAGTTCGTGATTAAGCATTTATGATAGGAGACCAGGTATTGCTTTGGGTGTCGCCCTTGAAGGGCGTGATGAGGTTTGGGAAGAAGGGCAAGTTGAGCCCTAGGTACATTGTTCCATTTGAGATTCTTGAGAAGGTAGGAGAGGTGGCCTACAGACTTGCCTTGCCACCGAGTTTATCAGTCGTGCATCCGGTGTTTCATGTATCTATGCTTCAGAAGTATATCGCCGATCCCTCTTATGTGCTTGACTTCAGCAGTGTCCAGTTGAACCAGAATTTGACCTATGAGGAGGAGCCGGTAGCCATATTAGCTCGGCAGGTTCGTCAGTTGAGATCGAAGAGTTATCCTTCGGAACGTGTTCCGTGGAGAGGTCAGCCTGTCGAGGCAGCTACTTGGGAGTCCGAGTCCGATATGCGGAGCTGATATCCCCATCTTTTCCCCGGTTCAGGTACCTTTCTATGTCCGTTCGAGGACGAACGTTTGTTTTAGAGGTTGAAATTGTGATGACCCATAAGGTCATCCCATGTATTCCTAGCTAATTCTGTGTTCCGAGGTCGTGAAAACCTCTTTCTATCTAACCTCGATTTGCGTGCGCAACCCGGGCGTGTAGCCGAGAAGCCGTTATGTGAAAAACTGATAAAAACAATAATTTTTGTTTTGAAATTTGAATAAAGTTGACTTCGGTCAATATTTTTGGTAAACGAACCAGGACCCATGATTTGACGGTCCCGGATGGTCCGTAGGAAAATATGGGACTTGGGCGTATGCCCGGAACAGAATTCCGAGGTCCCAAGTATGAGAAACAAATTTTTAAAGAAAATTATTTTCTGAAAAATATAAAGGTTTTTGAAAATGAATTTATATGTGAAACCTGAGGTATCATGCCCGTATTATGGTTTTGAAGTCCGGTACAGGTCCAATATAATATATTTGTTATGTCTGTGAAGTCTGGTAAGAAACGGACTTTTTTTGATGTGATTCGGATAAAAAATGCAAAATTTGAAGTTTAAGGAAGTTATGAGAAATTTCATGAATTTTAGAGTTTAATTCGTTGTTTTCGATGTTATTTTTGTGATTTGATTGCACGAATAAGTTCGTAGGATAATTTTGAGGTTGTGTGCATATTTGGTTTGGAGCCCCGAGGGCCCGGGTGAGTTTCAGGTTGGTGTCGGGGTGCAAAAACTTAGAAAGATCCGGTGTTTTAGCATTTTGCTAGTGTCTAGTGTTTAACACTATACGATCGCATAAGTATGCTCGCGATCGCATAGCATAGCGTAGTGGGAAGGGTCTGTTGTACTATGCAATTGCATAGGTGTAGTTGCGATCGCATAGGAAGATTGGATAGCTGGGGGGGGGGGGG
>ML255572.1:25514-37588 GCA_005239495.1 Nicotiana undulata
TCCGCGATCGCGGAGCTTGGGAACCAGTCCACTGTGCGATAGCATAGTTATAAAACGCCTAATTATTTTTAAAGTCTAAAAACAGAATACTCACACGGGATTTTCACCATTTTTCATAAACTCCTTCTTCTCCACACCTCTTGGGAGATTTTTGAAGAACTTCTTCACCATAATCTCTTAGGTAAGTAATCTTTGACTTGTTTTCTTCCATTTTCATCAACACCCACTAGATTCTAGGCCTAAAAACATGGGATTAAAGGCAGAAAATTAGGGATTTGGGTAGAGTTAGGGCTTTTTGATTACTTGGGAATTTGACCTCGTTTTGGGGTCGGATTTCAAAACAAATTATATATTTGGGCTCGTGGGAGAATGGGTGATCGGGTTTTGGTCCGAACCTCGTGTTTTGATCAAGCGGGCCCGGTGATCGAGTTTTGGTCCTAAAAGATTGCCTACCCAAATGTGGTCGGCCTAAATATACTACTAGCGAGTAAAGTAAAGTGAAATAAAATGAAAGTAAAACTAAAGCAAAACAGTGACCTTAATCAAATGCTCACTTTCTTTTAACTCCGTTTAGACCCAGATCCCACGAACCACCAAGCAATTCTTTTTGTTATTTCGTCCATTAGTATGTGAACTCACGTCAAATATCAACACATAAAAAAACTCTAGGCACAAATCGACAGTCAAGCAATAGTACAACCAAAACCAATTAACTCAACTATCAAATCAATCGAAGCAAGTCACAAACAGAGAAGGAACAAATAGTGTTCATGTCATCAAGAATCAATCACAAGCACTTGAAAGTTGTACAAGATCCTTAAGCCAAAATCGAGCAAATTGCAGCACATACAGGAATGGAAAACAGCACAAAGAAATTGCTCCGCGAACCTCGAACCTCGGACAACAACCTCGAGTGGACTGAACAAGACTTCAGACCACGGCCTTTGACAAATATTTTCAGGTTTCGGAAGAGCTTGAAATTTCGAAATGGAAATCTACAACTTGGACCGATTCTGAATCTAAGAGTGTGCTTGAGCGATTGTCGGACTTTAAATATTTGTTTAAATCAGTCCTAGAAAACCGCCTCTATTTTTGCTCTTTGTCCTCTCTCTTTTTTTTTTTTTTTTAAATTTCTGGCAGTGTTTGAGAACGACAGTGTTCTTAAGGGTGGAGGTTTGGGAAGCGTTGCTGGCGGCGGCTTGGAGGTCTTGCATAAGGGAGGAGTTCGTATGGTTGGAATAGCTGCTGCTGGCGGCGAGGTTGTTTTGTGGTGGTTGGAAGGCTGCTGCAGCGACCGGATTTTTGGGATGGGTGAGGGTGGCTGGTGATTTTAGGGGTTAGGGTGGTGCTGGTGGAGTGTCAGGCGACAGAGGGAGGGAGGTCGGCGATGGGGAGTGGTTGTTGCTCCGGAGGCGGCTGGGCAGGGGTTGGGTGATGAGAGCTAAGGGGTTTTGGCGGATATACGGCGGCTGTAGTTTAGGGAGTGGTGGCGGCGTCGTTTTTTTTTTGTTTATGGAGGAAGAAGAAGAAGTGTCTAGGGTTTTCTTGTGTTTTTGGGTGTAAGCGTCTGAAGGTTAGGAAGAAGATGGTCTTAGGGTTATAGTTAGGTTACGGGTTAAGGGTTATTTAGGCCAAGGGGTTAATGGGATAGGTATGAATTGGGCTAAATTTTTGGCGGAATTTACCTTTGAAAAGTGGCAATTTAACTCTACTAGATTAAAAATATTAACTCGTAAAATAATAACTATAAAATTGTCACATCATTTCTAATTAATTAAAATAAATTACCTCATGACATGAAGTTATATATTGATATTTCAAAGATTATACTAAAAAGAAAAATGGGTTAAAAATAATATTTTTCTAAAAATACCTAATACCTTAATTAAATAGAGAAAAATGAAACTATTTTTGTATTTTTCAATTTTTGTGATAAAATGAAGTAAAAGAGTTAAAGCTAGTTAAAATAACGATACTATGCCTAAACTAAATATTTATAAATGCTAAAATGTATAAAATTTGGGGGAAGGTCAAAAATTACATGTCTACAAATACTATAAATGAAATAACATCTTAAAATTTAGAGAACAACCAAGTAAGCAATAATATCTCAATATAATAAAAATAAACAGTATCTGCTCAAGTAAGATACATTATACCCCGTAAAACATAAGTATTTTAGATTAATTTTCATAATGTTTGTTCAAAAAATATTCAAAGACATTTTTGCCTGAAAATAATGTAACATAAATTGTTGGGCCCGTGCTAGGACGGGCCAACAACATCTAGTTTTTATATAAAATGAAAGAGTAGATGTGCGACCAATTGAAGCGAACGTCAAACAAATTGGTAAATATGAATTACTCTTCCAAACCTTTTTTTGTATGAACAAAAAATCTAAGTGAAATCATTACATTCCACTTATTACCGTTTTCCATCAAGAAATATGTAGTACTAAATTATAATTTTATACTATTTCATTTTCTTTATTGGTTGTCGAGAGTTAATCTCTTGCATAACATTTATACTCTTCTATGTTCTCTTTCTAGCTTTTTTGGGTTCAAGTCTGATAACTTAGTTGTATTATTCTACGAAAAATCATAACTAAGAGTACTATTGAGAAAATATATTGCGCACTTTTTTTTGTCTTTTCTTGAAGTTTCAAACATTGTGAGTTATTGAAGTAGCAAAATGATATCTTGAAATTAAGTCATCGATTTTCTTGAATTAAATTCTATTATTATAACTTTTAAAAGTTACCATTATCTCATTTTATTCTTACTTCATAGTTATACATTGTCTTTTTAATCATTTATTAGAATTTAAATATGTAATAAAAAAATATGAATCTAGTTGTTCAAAGTTAAAACTATAATACTATCCAAATATATATATATATTAGGAGAGGTCGGTTATAAAATAATTTTTATAATTTTGTATCTCAAGATGTTAGGAAAATAGAATCCATACACGTTAGTGTATATATGTGTATTTGTGTGTGAATTTCTTTTTGTTTAAGTTAAAGTTTAAGGTCTTCCATCAATGTTGCCTTTAGACCACAAATATTGTTGAGCGGCACGGCGATTGCTAAAAGCAAAATACTAGTACAAAGTATTCAGCTAATAATTTTTTTTTGGACAACAAAGATGCATACTTCATATATTAATGAATATTACAAGGAGCAGGATTTGGCACAGTGTTACAAAAAAGTGGGAGTTCACTGATATTAAATTGTACTGGAGTGCCATAATTACTGTTACAAGAGTTGAAAAACATATTTAAATAAAAAGAGGGATGTTACTGCTTCATGGTAGTGGTTGTTGTGGGCTTGTGAAGTGTTCCCCATTGGTCTTCTGTCAACTCGTGCATTACAAAAGGATGTGGTTCCAAAAATTCAATAGTGGAGGCATGGTGAGCTAGGGTTGCTCCATGTTTGGTGTCACGATCCAAATTTTCAACCTTAGGGATTGTGATGACCCTAACACCACACTTGCTAGGCAAACCAATGTTGGAATTCGAGTATCTAATTCCTTTGATTATTTTATTAAGCATCAATAAATAGATTTAAAGTAAACTTAATGTAAATAATTTCCACAGATAAAATACTAAACAATTAAATAAAAACGAACCACGAGCTAATTATATAAATAGATCTAGAACAACCCCAGAGTCTGGTGTCATAATTCACGAACTACTAAAGAATACTACAAATATCGGGCTGAAAGAAATAGTATAACTGTTTTGAATACAATAAAACAACGTATGTAAAATAAGAGAAGACTCTCAGGATCTGTGAACGCCGGCAGAAATATCTCGTGTCTCCGAATGAATAGTTGGCTGCTCTACCAATCTCTACTACTGGATAGTACCTGGATCTGCACAAAAGAGTGCAAAGTGTAGTATCAGTACAACCGACCCCAGTACTGAGTAAGTGCCGAGCCTAACCTCGACGAAGTAGTGACAAGGCTAAGGTGGGGCATTAACAATATAAATATCCTGTGACAACATAAATAATAAAGCAAGAAAGAAATCCCAAATAAATAAACAGATACAACACAACAACAAAATAACTCAGCCGCCTTTTCTAGGCCTCAGCTATAACCAATACTCAAATAAAACTCCAAGTTCCAAACTTTACTTTAAAATAATCACATGTGCTAAATATGAGAAAACCCGTAGAATAATACAAAATTGTCAAATCATTTAAAGTTTAAAAACAAATAAATACATCATTATTCACCCTTTTGACAATCTTGTTGCGGCGTGCAACCTGATCTCACCTATTCACAATATCACAATAAATTATCCACCCTTATCACACCAATTATCCACCCTTATCACACTAATTTATTCACCCTTATCACACTAAATTATTCACCCTTATGTGATGACCCAAAAGGTCATCCCATGAGTTTCTAGCTAAATCTGTGTTCTGAGGTCATGAGAACCTCCTCCTATCTCCCCTCGATTTGCATGCGCAGCCCGGACATGTAGCCGGGAAGCCGTTATGTGAAAAATTGATAAAAATAATAATCTTGAGTTGAAAATTTGAATAAAGTTGACTCCGGTCAACATTCTTGGTAAACGGACCCGGACCCGTGAATTGACGGTCCCGGAGGGTCCGTAAGAAAATATGGGACTTGGGCGTATGCCCGGAATCGAATTCCGAGGTCCCAAGTCTGAGAAATAAATTTTTAAAGAAAATTATTTTCTGAAAAATATAAAGGTTTCTGGAAATGAAATTCTATGTGAAGCCGGTGGTATCGGGCCCGTATCTTGGTTCCGGAGCCCGGTACATGTTTGATATGATTTATATGTGTTGGCTGTGAAGTTTGGTAAGAAACGGGCTTAGTTTTACGTGATTCGGTCCTAAAATGCAAAATTTGATGTTTAAAGGAGTTATGAGAAATTTCATTGATTTTGGGATTTAATCCGATGTTTATGATGTTATTTGGTGATTTGATTACACGAATAAGTCTGTAGGATGTTTTCGAGGTTCTGTGCACTTTTGGTTTGGAGTTCTGAGGGCTCGGGTGAGTTTCGGGTAGGTCTCGGGGTGTTTTATGCATAGATCAAGGCTGTTGTAGGTTCAGAGATGTACAGATCTCTGAACCCGCCAGTGCGGTCCACGGTCGCCATTGTGCGGTCCGCGGTGGAGGTTCGCGATCGCGGTCATCCTGGTGCGGTCCGCGGTAGACCTTCGCGGCCGCGGTCCTTTTTTCGCGGTTCGCGGTGGAGGCCTGAAGGGGGTATATTTAAACTGGATTTTCAGTTATTTTTCATTTTTCAAAACCCTAAAAACATAAGAGGCGATTTTCCAAACACTCTTCCTTCTCCAAAATATTAGTAAGTGATTTCTAACTCATTTTCTTTAATCCTTAACTTCTTTTTACAAGATTTCATCCTAGAATCTAGGGTTTTCATGGGGGAATTAGGAATTTTTGGAAAAACCTAGAAATATTGAAATTTGGGGAGTTAGACCTCAAATTGAGGTCTTATTCCAAAACCATTTATATATCCGGGTTCGGGGGTGAATGGGTAATCGGGTTTTGGTCTAAATTTCGGGTTTGGACCAAGCGGGCCCAGGGTCGATTTATGACTTTTTGGGGAAAACTTTACAAAACTATTTTCCATGCATTAGAATTGATCCATTTAGCATTTATTGATATAATTAAGTAACTTGTGACTATATACGAGCGAGTTGGTGGTGGAATCAAGAGGTAAAGCGGTAGTTGAGGCTTGAATTGTGTTCGTGGCATCGAGGTAAGTGTTTGGCCTAACCTTAGCTTGAGGGAATAGGTGTTGAGTCATATGTGCTACGTGTTTATTCCATGTTCAATGTATAGGTGAGGTGACGAGTACCTATGCATTTTCGTCAAGCATGCCCGTGAGTCGGTCCTAATGATATATGTGTCTTTCTTCGTTATTTACTGTGTTATGAAGTGGATTTCATTTGTGGAGGTTACTCGATTGTTGAAAATACTTGGTTGTGAATGTTGTTGATTAATTGTTCAGTTGAGGAGTATTTTTTGTTAAGTTTTACACTTTAGCGAGATTGGTGATAGTTGTGTCCCTTGCCGGGACGGTATTTGTTTCTACTGTTGTTTTCCCTTGCCGGGATGTTATGATTATGATACATGTTGTTGATTTTCCTTGCCAAACTGTTGTTCTTGATATTGTTTGGGTGAGGAAGAGTGTAAAGCACGAAGGGTGATGCCGTGTATTCATTTATTGCATTGTGAGAATGAGAGTAAAAGCACGAAGGGTGATGCCGCATCATGATTTTACATTTGAAAGAACGAAGGATAATGCCGTGACCTTTTATTTACTTATTGCATTGTGAGGATGAGAGTAAAAGCACGAAGGGTGATGCCGTGCTATGATTTTACATTTGAAAGCACGAAGGATAATGCCGTGCCCCTTTTACTTATTCATTGCATTGTGAGGATATGAGTAAAAGCACGAAGGGTGATGCCGTGTACTTGTTTTGGTGAGGATGAGGGTAAGCACGAAGGGTGATGCTGTGTACATATTTGCTTTGTGTTGTTACTTCCTCTTGACAGTTATTTGCTTATACTGTTGCCTTGTGCAGTTATTCAGTATTGTTTTCCCCTAGTTCCCCAGTATGTGTTTCTCTGTTATGTTGTACTTAATTGTTTAATTCTTATCACTTTTCTGTTATTTATTATTGAATTGCACAGGTACTTTGTTGTTTGCCATGTCTAGCCTCGTCACTACTTCGCCGAGGTTAGGCTCGTCACTTACTCAGTACATGGGGTCGGTTGTACTGATGCTACACATGCACTTCTTTATGTTGTGCTGATTACGGAGCCGCACTCAGTGGGCATTGATCGAGGGAGTATGCTTCAGTCCACAGGCGACACTAAGGTAGTCCCGTAGACGTTCGCGGGCCTTGGCGTCACCTCCTTTATTTCTCTTTTCCTGTATTTTCATGTATTTTTTAGACAGTAGCTCCTTGTTTATTCAGACTCATATTTGTAGTAAATCTTAAACAGTCCGTGAAAGTTATGACACCAGATTTTGGGGAAACTATTATAGACGATTTGTGTAATACTGTTCAATCAAACTGTTACATTAAATTTCTTTCGCACTTTGATTCTAATTATTCTTGAATATCACTGATAACTGCTAAGTAATAAAGGAATAGACTAGAATGATGGAAACATTGGCTTGTCTTGCGGGTTCAACGTTAGACGCCATCACGGTCTCGACGGTGGGATTTCGGGTAGTGACAAGTTGGTATTAGAGCACTAGGTTGCCTAGGTCTCACAATTCATGGATAACTTGGTAGAGTCTGAGGGATCAATTCGGAGACGTCTGTACTTATCACCCAGAGGCTGCAAAGTTAGGAACAACTTCACATCTTCTCTTCTCTGTCGTGCAATTTGAGTTCTAAATGCTAACTGAGTTTCTATTCTACTCTCTCGCAGATGGCGAGAACGCATGCTTCCTCATCTACCGATCAGCAGCCCGATCCTCCTGTCTGTTGCAGCTCCTACGAGGGGCCGAGGGTGAGGCCGAGGCCGTGCTAGAGGCTGAGGCAGGGGCAGGGCTCAGCCCAGAGCAGTAGGTCCAGTAGCGGACCCACAAGTAGGTTTTTCCGGTGAGGTTCCTGCTCAGACGGTTCAGGTCGGACTAGCTTAGGTCCTAGAGGGGTTCATTGCCACCCCGGTTCATTAGGACGCTTTAGTACGCTTAGTGGGTTTTATGGAGAGCGTGGCTCAAGCCGGTCTTCTTCCTACAGCACCAGCTGTCTCTCAGGCTGGAAAAGGGGCCCAGACTTCTGCTACCCGCACCCCAGAGCAGTTAGCTTCTCAATTCTAGACTCCACCACCTCAGACAGTTGGAGCAGCTCAGCCGGGTATTGTGACACAGGCAGTAGAGGGAGAAGCTATATCTGCCGATCCTCTGTGGAGATTGGATTGGTTCACCAAGTTATTTCCTACTACTTTTACTGGTGCACCATCAGAGGACCCCCAGGATTACTTGGACAGTTGCTATGAGGTTCTTCGGAACATGGGCATCGTAGAGTCCAATGGATTTGATTTTTTCACATTCCGTCTTTCTGGTACTGCCAAGACTTGGTGGAGGGACTACTGCTTGACCAGACCAGCTGGGTCTTCGCCTTTGACTTGGGCTTAGTTCTCCGAGTTATTCTTGGGGAAGTTTCTTTCAGTGACTCAGAGAGAGGACTACAGGAGGCTTTTTGAGCGCCTCTAGTAGAGATCTATGACTGTTAAACAGTATGAGACAAGGTTTATCACTTTAGCCCGACATGCTATCATGATACTCCCCACAGATCGAGAGTGAGTGAGGAGGTTTATTGAGGGGATGGCCCAGCCTATTAGACTCCAGATGGCCAGAGAGTCAGGTACTGATATTTCATTCCAGGGGGCGGCCAATGTGGCCAGGCGTATTGAGATGGTTTTGTCACAAGGAAGTTGTCACGACCCAAACTGGAGTATCATGACTAGCACCCGGGCCATATTTGCCGAGCACCAACGTACATTTTATCTAGTCTTATTTATTATCTTTAAGGGATAACGAGATCAATAAAATGGTAGATATGGATCATGAACATACATCACATGGGATGACAAGATTGCTAAGAAACTACATAAAAGGTACGAGCTACAACGCTGCCATGAAAAACTATACAACAAAAATTATCCAACAAGGCATACCAAATTATACATGAGTTGACACCTGTCTATGAGCCTCTAAAGGAGTATAAGTAATGAAATATAGACGGAATAGGCCTCGACATACACATAACATCTATAACAAAAATGCATACCAAGACCACGGCAAGTCCGGAGAAGGGATCCCGCCTATAACCGCTGAACTGGAAAGCCTATTGTGGTGGGGGAGCTGTGTCTACTTGTCTATTAGGACCTGTAGCACGACATGCAGCGTCCACAAATAAAAGGACGCCAGTACGATTAAAGTACTGAATATGTAAGGCAGGAAAGCATAAATAAGAACAGTAATGTAAAGAGAGATGTAGGAGATACAACCTGTAGCATCTTAGTGCTTCTAAGAGACTGTAACATGAAATTCATGATACATATATACACATAATAATTTTAAAACATCCGCCTTTTTGGGAATCATCATCATCATAGAACATTCGCCTCTGTGGGTATCATGATCATCATATCATACCCGGCCTCAAAGAGGACTCGGTAAACCTAACTGATCAGTGGTTGCACAATAGGTGCCATACCCGACCGACTATAGCGCAGCTCGGTAGAGTAAAATAGCTACATATATATATATAATGCATGTAGGACTCATTGGAATAATATTCTGAACCTTTCAGAGTGACGTAAGGTCGATATTCTCCGTACATGTTATTAGGATTAACTCTTCATCAAGAATCTTACAATAATAAGGAAGTACCAACAACATTGATAACATAAGAATAAGAGAAGCAACCTCAAAATCAATTGTTCCATAAGAAGNTTCACAAGTCAAAACAATAACCTAACAGCCTAAACAACATCAATAATAATCATATTGAGCCTCCCAAAACAGTCCACACACAACCTAATCACTTCACACATAAGACGACCATGATAGTCATGTCAAACGACCCGGAAATGTTACATTGAACCACCAGATAACAAACCTACATCTATATGGTGTTTCTCCACACCATTCCTCCTCCAAAACTCCACAAAACAGTAGTAAAATACGCAGCCCAACAACAACACAAAACAGTCTGCTACAAGTCAAATAACTCGAACTCACGGCTTCCGATCACCGTCCCGTGCATTCTAACTATTAGGAAACACATTTATCAACCTTCCTTGATATTTAAGAACTTAAATATAGATATTAGACGTTTATTAACTATGAAGTAGCTTCAAAACTCTAACTACGAAGAAAAAGGAGAGGCGATATAATGACACTTACGTCGTAGGGATCGTTTTGATGTTATTGCTTCTCGATTTCATGCCCGGGATGATATTCTTCTTTGAAACCCTAGAAGATATCTTGGAGTTATGTTTATGGGTGTTCCCTGGTCGTTTTATTCTAAATAATGAAGAGAAAGCCAACCTAAGGTTTATATATATCAAGTTTGGAAAAGTCAAAGAGGTGCTAGCTTGGCACCCTAGGATTGGTCCATCTTCCGACGCTTATATCTTTTTATCACGATTTCGTATGAATGAACGGTTAAGAGAGTTGAAAACTACATTCCAAGAACTTCAATTTGGTATATAATATATCCCAATAAGACCTCATATAACACATGAAATTTATTTCTCAAAAAGCTCTAGTGATCCACCTACTTGTCACTTATGATGTCTGCGTAGTCTTGCGAAACTGCAAATATCTCTATACTCCTACGACGTATCGATGAACGGTTTAATGAATTTGACACTAGACTCATATATCTTAAATTTGGTTGGTATATCATCCAATAATTCCAATTATATTGGGAGAAAATCTCAGTTACATTTGACCTAATTTTCAGCACATTATGAGTGTAACTTGTGAAGACCTTTGCCGACTTTTGTTCCACAACTTGCTTGACTTCAAAATGTAGAACACAACTATAATACAATAAAGATTAACTCATATAATAACCTACTTATCATTTAATGAACCATTGTCTCACCCTAAAGTACATGTTATAACATTCCAAACTCGTCGACTTTCGACGAAACTTATTTTCTTCAATTGATTTAGCTTCTAAGATTTCCAACCATCTTGGTACTCGTTATTCATGATCTTAAATATTTTTAACCTCCAATGTAACATGATTAACTTACTTTATATTCCATCAAATATAATATTATTTCAGAGCTTACATCAATTGACTTACGATGTACTCTCAAGTACGAAAACATAGGGTGTAACATCATTCCCCCCTTTAGAACATTCGTCCTCGAATGTTGACTAATGCACTTTTCCCTATCTTAAGCAATAACTCTTACAAGTAATTTAATATTGTCTTTGACATCTAGGGAGTTGTTCGGTGAATAAATCCAAATGCTAGAACATTCCCCCCTTTAGGCCTCTTTCTTACACCACGACTTTTGGTCGCACTCCTTTCAATGTCGTAACTATTTCTACCTTCTTTCATGCAGCCTAGATAATTCTAACCTTGAATATGTGCCAATGTGACGCTTATCTCCTTTTTTATTGCTTGTTAGCTTTTAACCTATCTTTAGGATTCACTTGGTGAACATATATTGTACTATGACAAGCTGTCCCTCTGGGCATCTATAGGTGTACTAAAGTTCTTTGTTTGGTATTTTGTTGAACTTACGACTATTGCTATATCTTGTTTTATAGCCTCAGTTATCTATGCTTATGGCTTTACCACTACTAGGTTGGTCAGACTTTACCATAACTCTTACTTCGGTTTATTATTATGGAGACTTTCCACCCAACTCCAGGTTATTCTCTCACCGCTTATCCTATATGTATAAATCTAAGCCATTTAATTCTTCCTTATTACCGTCCATCTTAATAATGACAACATAATCTCATCTCATACTTTGTAACTTTCATCCATTCATTGTTGATTCACATTAATATTGATCTATAATCTACCACTGCTAATTTAAAATCACTTATGTAATATATCGTCATTAGGGCTCACGTCTCATCGGGGAACATCTGAAGTGATTTTCCTGATCCACTTAGGGACGATACTATACTCCAGTCACTATATTACATAGAATTGTGATTTATCTTATGGGGTGTATTCTAATCCCGTGCAGTTCATGAAATACTTGTTCTCAAAATCATTACTCAATCAAAGGTCTAAACGTCATCCTCTTATCATTTATCACAATTACACCCTTACTTTACTATTATGGTAGCATTCTATCTCTTCTAAATGCTCCTAGTTTTAAACTCCTTTGAGTTCACCCATGCTATTCTGAGATTTTTATAACTGTATGGAAACCATTAGCTCTCTTGTTGTGATGGGTTTAATCCCGAGGAACTACCTATTTTCGTCACAATCTCACTCACATTTTCTTATCCTTACTCCTGCCTAGCTAAAACCTTGTTTCTCTACCATACTTTAGCTTGCG
>ML255574.1:0-17302 GCA_005239495.1 Nicotiana undulata
CGTGCCATTGTTTACTTTTCCGCTATTTATCGTGTTTCGTTGTCGATTATATTGGGTTGTTTCTCTGGATTATTCCTATCTGTCGATGTGACTGTTTTATTCCACTTGTTCCCCTTTTACTGCTCCTGTATCACCTACTTGCTGGTTTATCTCATGCTTTGTATTACTTCCTGTTACCTGCTGTAGAATAGGACAAGTTATCGTTAACGTCAAGTCTAGCCTCGTCACTACTTCGACCGAGGTTAGGCTTGGCACTTACTCAGTACATGGGGTCGGTTGTACTGATACTACACTGCACTTCCTTGTGTTGTGCAGACCCTGCTACCGGACCATGTGAAGCGTTTTGAGGGAGTTACCTTCATTCCACGTCAGAGGTTCGAGGTATACACTGGCGTTCGTGGATCCCGAGGCTTCTCTCCTTTACCGTTTCATTGTCTTTCTTCTTATTTCCAAGACAGTGTCGTATTTTCATTTCCAGACTTGTATTTAGCATTCCAGTAGTTAGTCCGTGAGATTGTGACACCCTGGTTTTGGGATTGTTCGTTGTAGATGTCTTATCAGTTCATTTTGAGTTTTTCTAAGATATTGTTATTATTTCTCTGCTGTGAAACAATTGAAGGGATTTGGAAGGCTCAGTAAAATTTTGAGAGTTACTAGTGTGGGAAGTTTTTACGTTATTTCATGTTTGTCATGTCTTTATTCTCCGCATTCTTAAAGATTTCGTTAATTTTATTAAGCAATGCTTTAGGGATTTTGTTGAAAGTGACGAACCTTCGCTTCGTTCAGTATTAAATGATTTTAAATTTCTATTGCAAGTTATACGTTGGCTGGCCTAGCGGGTTCAACGTTAGGCGCAGTCACGGCCAAAAGGGTGGGAATTTGGGTCGTGACAGTAAGACTTCTCTGGTGTTAACCTTTGTGCAATTATGCTTTCACAGATTTATTACTGGTCCCCAATTCCCTTTCCCTTGTTTGTGTTTGTTTCCTTAACTATGTATGTTTTCTAAGTTGCTGATTTTCCTGTCTCTTTTCCTCTTCAAACTAGTTTCATAAAACAAACTCTTATGTTGTTCTCTAAAGCTATTTTTCAAAACAATTATGTTAGAAACCGCTTTTCAACTCAACTCCTTCTAAAAACTATGAGAACATCTCATTACTCCTAGTTTCTAAGTTCTGCCCCCTTCGTGTGAGCACTGCCTTGGGGACCATTTGAGTACCCATTGAACTCTGACACACAAGGCTGGCATTCCACATTGCACCTACTCATTCCTGGCTGGGGTACCTGGGTGTGAGCACTGCCTGGGATCCTCTGAGGTCCCTAGGAGCTTTGGCACACCTGGGTTGTGAATGGTCCATGCATATGGCATTGTTGGATCTGGAGATTTGGGCCTATTGTTAGGCTCCCTATAGTATAACTTCTTAATCTTCTTATCTACTTATGTAATTTGTGCAATGTTGGTCTGTAATAATTAATTGTAAAAACGATTCTGGGGTTGGATAGTAAAATGGGTGGGGTTATGCATGCTTAGTATAGATGGGGGTAGAAACCATGCTTGTAGGCCTATCTTTATATGTGTGCAATAGTCACCATGCTTAAGAATGCATGCCATTCATGCATTAGATACCATGATACTTAGGTCCATTTATTTTCAGCATCTCATCATACTTATACCCACTTCGAAATCATGTTCGTAGTTGAATAACAATAAAAATGGCTGTTGTAATGTTACTATTTCAGCATTCTCACAATTGCTTCGTCTAGAAATCTTGTTTAGGCTAAATAATAACACTAACTATCAAAGCTTGCATTTAGAAATCATATCCCATAAGATGTTACTTTCAGCTTGTTACTTGTGCCAAAATCCTGTGTTAAATCAACATACTGCCATGAACACCTAGAAAAATCATGTGTTAGGTTCAGCAACTTAACAAAGAATTATATCTCTGTACGCTTTGTTTAAGGGAAATATGTTAACAAATGGACCTCACTAAAATAGATTCTAATGATGAAAACGCTTATGCATTTAGAAGATCATGTATAAGTTTGCATCATTCTGCACCTTGTTTTGCATTTAGATGCCATGTCCTTAGGATTGCATTTATACTCACCCATTTATCCTGGTTAAGATTAAAACAGACTTACCCGCTTAACAACCATATTTCCTAAAACTAAAGACTAAAGAGTGTAACTGGAGCAGTTCATACGCCTAGGCAAGCCTTAGGTATCAATACTTGTTAAAACTGGAAAACTTTTCCTCTTTTGTGTATTGTCTGGCTAATTACAGATAAGAAATCAATAGTCTAAAACT
Source organism: Nicotiana undulata (assembly GCA_005239495.1). Taxonomy (NCBI): domain Eukaryota; kingdom Viridiplantae; phylum Streptophyta; class Magnoliopsida; order Solanales; family Solanaceae; genus Nicotiana; species Nicotiana undulata. The sequence goes on from ML255574.1 coordinate 2,310, forward strand.
GGCAAAAGTCCTTTCTCTGAAAATCTGTAATGAACCTGCCTCGCTACTACATTCTCGCCTAGACATCATGTTTAGGTTCTGGATTTAAAGACTTTACTCATGTTTTAGTCGTGTTATTTATGTGTATGACTTGTGGAGGAATATCTGAGCTTCATATTTGCCTCTATGTGCTTCCCTGTATTTGCAGTCTTAATTGTTTTGTTTGTCGTTTAGAATTTTGTCCTTTAAACCTAAGGGTTCAGCCTAGTACCTACCCTTTAGGAATAGTAATCCCTAACTTCCTCCAGGACTGATAGGATGGGATGGGTAATAGCACGCAATAAGCTTCGTGACCAACACGCGTTTTAAAATACCTCCGCGGGATGGGAAAGGGTAGAATATGGATATGATGACCGGTGCACTAATACCACGTGTAGCTCTGCCTATCGGGTATTGCATTAATGTGATCCATATTACCTTAAACCTAGGACGTCTCTTCTCATATATTTACTTTTGATTTCATTCAACTTTTAATAAACTTCAATACTTGTTTGAAATCCCCTCTTATATGAGCCTTATTTGTTATTTGCTTATTGTCCGAATTCACGAAAACCACTTGGCCGGGAACCACAGTTGTGGATCCTGAGGGGTGCCTAATACCTTCCCCTTGGGATAACTTCAAGCCCTTACCCAATCTCTGGTAATGCAAAATAGTCTTATGAGTTAACTAATCTAGGTGCCCTAAGGCACCATAAAAATTGTTAGGTGGCGACTCTTCCTTTTAACCCTTTTAACCTTCAAAAGGAGTTGTCCAAAATGTCATAAATTCGATCTCTCCGCTTTAAGAGGGGAAAAAGGGGGTGCGACAATATCGCGTCTCTGCTCGGGATCATACCTAGGCTTTTTCCATTTGCAAATTGTTCCATGATTTTGGACCTTTAATTTTGTTTAAATGTTTGCATCCTTTCCTATTCCCTATTACATGCCGTTAATTGTTTACTTCTTTCAAATATTTATTCCACATGAACAGAACTAACATGTCTCTTTGTTTCCCTTTTATAATTTCTTTCAATACATGATTATCAGTTTAAATGCTTATTTATTTCATATCATGCTCGACATTCATACTCCACTCGTGCCAAACAAAATACAATAGCAACACTTACAGTGAGTGGTTGCGCTCTTCCTATATTATTACCCCTTAAATTTGGAAAGGCGTATTTGCGGTAAAACTAGTCGATCAGCGGTGCAGTCGACAGTTCTGTGCCTTCCCCTTGAGTTGTCCACTCAAGGGTACTAGTATAAAACCCCATAGAAACCTTACTCCGTTATATTGTTGCATGCATCATGGTCAAACATAGCTAGGCTAACGTGTTGTCCGCACAATAGCCTTTAAGATAGCCTTGTCCAAAGTCCACTAGGTTTTCCTAAAACCCAAACGGACACCCTCACGCTCTGTGCATTTTATTTGGAGAACTAAATGCTTCCTGCTAATTATTGGTGGTAAATAGTCGAGTCTGGTGGGGGTAAAGGGCCTAACCTTGTCTGTTTAGCAGAAAATGAGGCATGAAGTCCCCAGATTCGGCATGGTCGCCAATATTCAACCTAGGCTGCTGAATTGGTGGGAAAACCTCCACTCTAATGAAAAAACTCTCATCAGAAAACACCTGGGCAATCTACCATCTCTTCAAGATATCCAGCCAAACAAAATGATGATAGAGGCCGCTACTCTATTTTGGGACTGCGATAGGTCCATGTTCTGTTTTGGGAATCTTGAAATGACACCTTTATTGGAAGAGATAGGAGGATTGGTCGGTCTAGCTTGGGAATCTCCGGGGTTGCTGATGCCTGAAAAGCGCACGGGCATGGGTTTCCTCAAAATCATGGGTTTAGAAGAATCCAGAATTGATGTGTCTGAAGGATTATACATCCCTTTCGATTATTTATATGAAAGGTACGGTCATAGCAAATCGTACCGCACGTACCAAGACGAGTTTGCCATCACCTCTCTGGGACATATCCATCGCCGAGTGTTCGTGTTTATAGTGTGTTTTTTGGGTTTTATTGTGTTCCCAATGAAGAAGGAAAGAATCCACACTAGGTTGGCCATGGTAACTAAGACGCTAATGGAAGGGATAGACGGGCAGGACTTCAGCATTGTGCACATGATCATCGCAGATATGTATCGGGCCCTAGAAATGTGTCAACGAGGAGCAAGGCATTTCGAAGGTTGCAACTTATTACTCCAACTTTGGCTCATAGGACATCTGCAAAAAGGTGAATACCTACAAGACATCCATCGAAGGATTTGGGATGACCATATCGCTTTTCATCACCTAAAGCGAATGAACTATATTCCCGACATGTTTGCTCAGCCGGAGAATGCCGAAGGATGGGTTGAGTTATTGGGTAATTTAATCGAGGATCAGGTTCAATGGATGTTCCAGTGGTTCCTGATAGACGAGTTCATCATTCGGTCCCGAGACGCTTCATTTCTGATATTGATTGGTCTGAGGGGGTCATACCCTTACGTCCCTCTGCGAGTTATGAGGCAAGCAAGTAGGAAGCAGGTCATACCTAGGGTCGAGAAAATGAGTCATCTTCGAGCAGACTTTCAGAATGATGATAGCCCTCACAAGTGCCAAGCTCAGCACCTATGGCACTGCAAGATTAGGCTTGAAAAAGACACCATGGAGCTAGACAGGTATCACATCGGTTGCACTCCTTTCTATCTTGGTTGGTTAGAAGAAGATCTGGGTGGTTGAATCGAGCCGGGGTTCGTTCGAGGTCACCGAGTCATAGATGAAAAGGCCGAAGCACAAGTCAAGTACAACCAACTACGCAAAAGTATTTGTGAATTTGATGATGATCACCACAAGATACATGAGTCCAACAAAAGATTGATCGAGGAATGGAAGGACATGGATTTCAGCTTCAACCAGAGGTTGAGTTACTTGGATCAAGGTATAGTTGAACTGGAGGAGAAATTCATAAAGGATCGAGACTTGCCAAAAGGCTGAGGGAGCTGAAGGGGGATACTTAGCCAGAACCTACATACTGCTTGGACTTCGCGAGTTGGGAAAGCTGATCGAGGGAAGCAGGAATGCTGAATCTGGGGAAGGTCCTTCTGGGACCAAGTAGATAGGGGGTGTCTTCTTTTGTCTTCTTCTTTGATGTAATAAGGCATATGGCCATTAGTTTTCCGCATATTTAGAGTCATTATAAGATTTGTCTATTTTCTATCAATAAAATGAGGCATTTAGCATTTTAAGTTCTCCAAATCAATTTGTCGCTAGGCCTACCTCGCTCACAAAGAGGTCCCCAACTTAGGATACGCTTTACATTTTCGCATTACGTGTTTAATTACTGCAATATTTTTCATAATCCTCACTGACTCGGTTACCTTTTGTTTTGTTTCTCTTTTAGTTATTATCCCCTTCCCCAAAGGTTAGTTCGTGCATTCTGGCATCATCCACCTACCAAAGGGCCTCCACCTACTTATCCTCTCAGTCCTCCCAAAGGTATAAACAAGGGCAAATGTAAGATGGCAGAATCCAGCGATATCAGGAAAGACAATACAGTTGAACATGTTCAGACTACTGAAGGCCGGGGTATTCAGGTTTTGCATGAGAACATGTCACCATTGGAACAAAAATTGTTGAAGTTTCAAGAGGAGCTCGACCAGGTTCGGAATCTGGCCAATCTGTCATTTTCCCTCAACATCCCTGACGTCAACCCTACACCACCACAGAATATCCCAAAACCACTAAATCACCCTGCACCTCACCATAACGCCACTTCCCCAAAGAACCAAACTCTCCATGCACCGTGCAACACTTGCCACAACAACACTCCACCATCCATCCACGAACCTCAAAACCCCACGAAGGACCATTTCCATGCCAACAACAATCCCATCTACGTCGAACTGTGACCCACTCCATTCCGCCTATCTCACATACCTCCGAATCTGATAAGAAGGACTTGCTTATAAAGAATCTGGCTGAGGAACTAAGAAAGCTGACTAGCCGAGTTCAGGGTGTCGAGAGTCAAGGGAATTGAAGGTTTGAACTATGAATATCTCTGTATAAAACCTGATGTCGAACTACCCGAGGGGTACAAACCTCCAAAGTTCGAGATGTTTGATGGCACTAGTGATCCGTGGGTCCATCTGAGGACCTATTGTGATAAGTTGGTTGGCGTAAGAAAAGACGAAAGGATCCGCATGAAGCTGTTCATGAGGAGTTTGAAAGGGGACGCACTATCTTGGTACATCAGCCAAGACCCTAAGAAATTGTCAAACTGGGTAGGCATGGCAACAAACTTCATGGACAGGTTTAGATTCAATACAGAGAACGCACCAGATGTGTTCTACATCCAAAACTTGAAGAAGAAACCCACAGAAACCTTTCGCGAGTATGCTACTCGTTGGAGGTCGGAAGCTGCTAAAGTCAAACCTTCTTTAGAGGAAGAACATATGAACAAGTTTTTCGTCCGAGCTCAGGACCCGCAATATTATGAGCGGCTAATGATGGTTCAAGGCCACAAGTTCTCCGACATTATCAAATTGGGAGAGAGAATTGAAAAAGGTATCAAGAACGGTATGGTTACAAATTTTGAAGCTTTGCAAGCCACTAACAAAACTTTACAGTCCGGTGGTGTGTCAAAGAAGAGAGACGTGGGAGCCGTACTGGTTGCACAACAAGCCAAATCCCCACCCAAATACCAAGTCTACCCAACACCTCCCTTCACATATCAGCCAACCCCGAACTACCAAGAACTCTCACCCCCTACTAAGCACCTTCACCTTCATACTAATCTCCACCATCCACATATGAACCTACACCACATAAATATTCACAACCCGTTCTCGTCTACAACACCTATAATTCCCAGCCTCCTCACTATCAATCACCCCCTACCCGTCAAAACTTCCCTAGGCCTCGCCCTAACTTTGATCGCCGCCCTCCAAAGCAATATACTGCCATAGCCGAGCCCATCAGCCAGTTGTACGAAAAACTCAAAGCTGCTGGTTACATCACACCTATCCTTGCTGCCACCCATGAGAACCCTTCTCAGTGGGTTAATCCAAACAAATCCTGTGCATACCACTCTGGCATGAAAGGACACACCAACGAAGAATGCCGCTCTCTGAAAGATAAGATACATACCCTCATTGATAACAAGATTATTCTGGCAAAAAATCCCGCTCTGAATATCCGCAATAACCCGTAACCATACCATAAGGGTGGAGGTATCCATATGATTGAAGTAGATGATGATTGGGATCCCGAGGGGTCAATCGGGTTGATCGCAGAAGGCGATGACCCAAAGAAACCTGTAGTCACTCTCAACCCTATCATAATCTAGATTCATCCATCTGAGAATGTCGAGGTGAATATGTCTATCCCACTAGAGTTTGAAGCATCACCGCCTACAAAGGCGAAGACGCTAGTTCCAATTGAAGTTGAGTTCGTATCTCCAGCAAACGCACCATCACCACTCCAGGTTGCGGTCCTGCCACCCCTAACATACACTCTAGTTGAAGTAAGAATGGCCACGCCAATTCCAGTAGCTATGTCAACCGCAACACTTTTCTATTCAGATGCTATCCCTTGGGATTATATAGCCGAGGCAAGAAGGAAAGGTAAAAACTGGTCTGAAGAAGCCATCGCAGCACAAGGTATGATGAGAACTGGTAGAGTCTATACCCCTGAACATCTGGCCGATTTAAGCAAGCAAGATGCCAACCTCCCTCCCCTCATTGAAACAGGTTCTGATGATCTTTGGAAGAAAATACAGGCTAAGAAGTATTCGGTCATCGACCAACTGAACAAGACACCCACGCAGATATCTATTCTCTCTTTGTTGCAGAATTCTGAGACGCACAGAAATGCTTTACTGAAGGTGTTGAGCGAAGCATACATGCTGAACAACATCACTAGTGGAGAAATGGCCAACATGGTGCGCCAGGTACTGGAAAGTCACAAAATTACTTTTCATGAAGACGGGCTATCACTTGAGGGATTGGGACATAACAAAGCATTGCACATCACCGTGCAATGTGAAGATCATTTCATCACGAGGGTCTTGATCGATGAGGGTTCCAGTCTTAACATTTGTCCGTTGATAACACTCAAGAAATTGGGTAAAGGACTACATGAGATAAGAGAGGGAGAAATCAACGTGAAATCCTTCGACGGGTCTCAAAGGGCTACCATGGGGGAAATCAGTCTATGCCTACAAATGGGACCAACCTGGTTCGAGGTGGACTTCCAGGTATTAGACGTGCCAGCATCTTACAACTTGCTGTTAGGACGACCCTGGATCCTTGCTGACGGGGTCGTCGCATCAACACTACATCAGGCGGTGAAATTCTAGTGGAATCACCAAGAGGTGATCATCCACGGCGACGGTAGAAACCCTATCTACAGCCGCCAGACTATCCCTGTGATTGATGGAAAGAGAAAACTGGGTGGAGGAACTTATCACCATATTGAGTGAGTCAATGCCATTGACAAGGACAAATAGTGGGATAGAAAGATCGAGAGAATCCTGATTTGGGGAGGATACGAGCTAGGTAAAGGTCTCAGTAAGAACCTCCAAGGAATCACAAAGACCATAAAACTCAGGAAACATGGTACCACTTTCGTCCTGGGGTACGAGTATACATGGGAAGAATTCAGAAATTGGTCGCCGCCATGGCACGGTCATCACTACCTTCTGGAGAAGCCTATACCTCATCTGGAGAAGACCTTCAAGCAGGCCGACATTATCTATTGATCAGATGAAGAGGAAGCACTTACAGTGATGAGGAATTTGTTGTTGGAAGACAGCGACATGGATTGTTGTTTTGTTCTCAAGGAGGAGGGGGGAAGGCCCTTCCGTACAGGCAGTAAGCGAGGGAGCATATCTCAAGAACTGGTCTATCAGGACCACTAGAGCCCGCCGAGCCTCGGTGTAGCAAGGCTAAAAACAAGTATTATTTACTGTTTTATTTACAAAAATACTTTCCCTTTTCTGCATTTTTCAATTCCCGCAATAAGATCTTCAATGTTCAAAACAAGTTATTCAATTTATCAAAGCGTTTTCAATTTCTTTATGAATCCGATATTTATCGTTACCTTTTTCTCTCATTACTTTATCAATACAGCATTACTATTACTTTACTTGATGAACCGATGACTGTGAAATGCAATGAGGCAACGCAACAAACGAAAATTGATTCAGACGAAGGAGATATACCCGACGAAATTGTTAAAGAGTTCAAAAACTTTGAAAATAGACCTAAGTACAACTTGGATGAGACTGAGGTTGTCAACCTGGGAGATTCAGAAAACGTCAAGGAAACACGAATCAGTATTCATTTGTCAGAAAAGAAAGAGTATACAGAGTTTCTAAGGGAGTATGAGGACATATTTGCCTGGTCGTATGATGACATGACTGGTCTAAGTACGTCCATTGTGGCTCACAAACTGCTGACCAATCCCACATGTCCATCGGTAAAGCAAAGGCTCAGAAAGTTCAAACGTGACATGAGTTTGAAAATCAAAGAAGAAGTTATCAAACAGATCAACGCCAAAGTTCTCCGGGTAGTTGAATACCCGACATGGTTAGCCAACATCGTACCTGATCCAAAGAAAGAAGGGAAGGTCAAAGTCTGTGTCGACTACCGGGATCTCAATCGGGTCAGCCCGAAAGATGACTTCCCCTTGCAAAACATACACATTTTAATTGACAATTGCGCCAAACATGAGCTAGAGTTCCTCTTAGATTGCTTCGCTGGTTATCATCAAATTTGGACGGATGAGGAAGATGCTGAGAAAACGACGTTCATCACGCCCTGGGAGTGTACTGTTACAAAATGATGTCGTTCGGTTTAAAGAATGCAGGGGCCACCTACATGAGGACCATGACTACTATATTCCATGACATGATTCACAAAAAGATCGAGGTGTATATGGACGACGTCATTATCAAATCAAAGAAAGCTGCTGGTCACATGGAAGATTTAAGGAAGTTCTTCAACATGTTGAGAAAATAAAATCTGAAGCTGAACCCCGCAAAGTGTGCGTTCGGGGTTCCTGCTAGGAAGTTGCTGGGATTCATTGTGAGCCGCTGGGGAATAGAATTGGATCCGTCAAAGGTCGAAGCCATTCAGGAACTACCACCGCCAAGAAACAAGAGAGATGTTATGAGCTTCTTGGGGAGGCTCAATTACATCAGTCGATTCATAACATAGTCTACATTCATCTGTGAGCCGATATTTAAAATTTTAAGTAAGGACGCTGCGACTAAGTGGACCGAGGATTGTCAAAATGCTTTCGACAGAATCAAAGAGTATCTATCCACACCGCCAGTCTTGGTACCACCTGAGCCAGGTAGACCCCGGCTACTCTACCTTGTCATACTAGAGGGAGCTTTCGGTTGCGTTCAGGGGCAACGTGACGAAACAACAAGGAAGGAACAAGCTATTTATTATATCAGCAAGAAGTTCACTCTGTATGAAGCCCGGTATTCTTTGCTGGAACGCATTTGTTACGCTTTGACTTGGGTCGCTCAGAAGCTGAGGCATTACTTCTGTGCCTGTACAACATATCTCATATCACGGAATGGATCCATTGAAGTACAATTTTTAGAAGCCCATGCCCACTGGCAATTTAGCCAAGTGGAAAATCCTGCTGAGTGAGTTCGACATTATTTATGTGACTCAAAAAGCGGTCAAGGGACAGGCATTAGCAGACCATCTTGTTGAGAATCCAGTGGACGGGGAATACGAACCCCTGAAAACGTATTTTCCTTATGAAGAAGTATCATTCGTAGGAGAAGACATTGTAAAATTCTACGACGGTTGGAGGATGTTCTTTGATGGCGCAACAAACTTCAAAGGAGTCGGTATCAGAGCAGTCTTAATATCGGAAACAGGTCACCATTATCCAACATCCGCCAAACTCAGGTTTCCTTGCACCAACAACATGGCTGAATATGAGGCCTGTATCTTAAGGCTCAACATGGCCATTGACATGAACGTCCAAGAGCTGTAAGTGATTGGTGAGTCAGACTTATTTTTACATCAAGTACAAGGAGAATGGTCAACCAAAACTTCCAAGATACTACCCTATCTACATCACATTCAGGAGTTAAGAAAGAGGTTCACAAAGATAGAGTTCCGGCATGTCCCTAGAATCCAGAATGAGTTCGTCGATGCTCTGGCTACCTTGTCATTTATGATTCAACATCCAGAAAAAACTTTCATTGACCCCATTCCAGTGAAAATTCACAATTAGCCGGCAAACTGTGCCCGTGTCAAAGAAGAAGCGGACGAATATCCTTGGTTCCATGATGTCAAGGAATATTTGGCAAAAGGAGAATACCGAGAGCTTGCAAACACCTCTCAGAAGCGCACACTTCAGAGATTGTCTAACAATTTATTTCACAACGGAGGAATCCTGTATAGGAGGACTCCGGATTTGGGGTTATTAAGTTCGTCAACGCAAAAGAAGCATCAAAACTATTGGAAGAAATTCATGATGGGACCTGCGGTCCACATATGAACGTGTTTGTATTAGCGAAGAAGATACTCCGAGTGGGTTACTTCTGGATGACCATGGAAACACACTGCATCCAGTACGTCCGGAACTGCCACGGCTGTCAAATACATGGAGATATGATAAAGGTACCTCTGAGTGAGGTTAACGCAACACGTTCACCATGGCCGTTCGTCGCCTGGGGCATGGACATTATTGGACCTGTCGAGCCTGCCGCCTCCAACGGACACAGGTTCATTCTGGTTGCCATTGATTACTTTACCAATGGGTCGAAGCAGCCTCCTACAAAGCAGTTACTAAGAAAGTCGTGGCCGGCTTTGTCCTTGACCGTGTTATTTTTTTGTTCAGAGTTCCAGAGTCAATAATCACCGACAATGGTTCTAATATCAACAGTGACTTGATGAAAGCCATGTGTGAAACGTTCAAGATCAAACACAAGAACTCCACGGCTTACAGACCTCAGATTAATGGAGTTGTAGAAGCCGCTAACATAAACATCAAGAAGTTACTAAGGAAGAAGATAGAAAGGCACAAGAAATGGCATGAGAAGTTATCATTCGCCCTACTGGGGTATTGCACCACAATACGCACATCAACCGGGGCAACCCCCTACATGCTAGTTTATGGTACAGAGGCCGTTATTCCTGCCGAGGTTGAGATTCCATCTTTGAGAATTATACAAGAAGTTGAGCTCAACGACGCAGAATGGGTAAGGAACTGTTATGAGCAACTAGCCCTCAGAGACGGAAAGAGAATGAATGCAGTTTGTCATGGTCAACTATATTAGAACAGAATGACTAGATCCTTCAACAAGAAAGTCAAGCCGAGACGATTCACACTAGGGCAGCTGGTGTTAAAGAAAATATTTCCTCACCAAGACGAAGCCAAAGGGAAGTTTTCTCCCAACTGGCAGGGTCCGTACATGGTTCACAGAGTGCTGACAGGAGGAGCACTCATACTTGCAGAAATGGACGGAGAAGTTTGGCCGAAACCAATCAATTCAGATGCGGTCAAGCGCTACTATGTGTAATTCCTTATGCTTTTGTCAACAATGTAAATTGAACTACGCATGACTTGATTCTCGTTTAAGAGGGGAAACGTAGGAAGCCCTATGGGTTCAGTCAAAATTCAATAAAAAATTTATTTTTCCCACGAATGGAAGCTGGGGAAGAATTTTGAGGAGGACCCTAAAAATTCTGAAGTAAGTTCAGCCAATCGCCGCATGAGAAACAGTCAAAAGTATCCACCCATCAAACTGGGACAGAATTTTGAGGAGGACCCTCAAAGTTTCGTGGTAGGAGAGGTTGCAATGTCTCGGACCGTGTCCCGGTCATCGGCTCATCTAAAGCTATTTTAGATTATATGCTTATATCGTATCTTTACAAAATCATGCATATTTATTTTTACTTAAACAACTTGTTTAGAAAATGCTACCCCAGTGATACATACAGTATCATCACGATCAAGTGAGCAAGTCAAGTAAAGCCAGCGGGAACGCGAACTAACCTTTCCCCTTACAGAACTCACAATTTTTCTTTTGATGCAGGCACAAAGATAGCAAAACCCCCAAGACATATTACCCTCTGGAAGAACACACATTGCTCAAATACACACTTCTCAAGATCGTCGCACACGCCGACATTTATTATCATCACAAACGGCACTCCACTTATCGTAGTACTCACAACAATCATATCGTCGCAATTTATCACCAGCTAAGAACTCTTATCTGCATTTTTATTTTCTGCAGTTACACTGCATAAGGCTACTATTCTGCCTTCCGAGGTTAAACGCTACCTACATCTGCATTTTATCTCCTGCATAAGGCTACCTTTCTTCCTTCCAAGACTAAACGTTGTCTCCATCTGCATCTGCATTGCATAAGGCTACCTTTCTGCCTATCGAGGCTAAACGTTGTCTCCACCTACATTTATATCTTGCATAAGGCTACCATCTTTCCTTCCGAGGTTAAACGCTACCTCTATCTGCACTTTATCTCCTGCATAAGGCTACCTTTTGCCTTCCGAGACTAAACGCTGTCTCCATCTGCATATGCATTGCATAAGGCTACCTTTCTGCCTATCGAGGCTAAAAGTTGTCTCCACCTACATTTATATCTTGCATAAGGCTACCATCTTGCCTTCCGAGGTTAAACGCTACCTCTATCTGCACTTTATCTCCTGCATAAGGCTACCTTTTGCCTTCCGAGACTAAACGCTGTCTCCATCTGCATCTGCATTGCATAAGGCTACCTTTCTGCCTTTTGAGACAACGCTGTCTCTACCAACATTAATGTCTTGCAGAAGGCTACCCTTCTGCCTTCCGAGGTTGAACGCTACCTCTATCTGCATTTTGCATTGCATAAGGTTACCATTCTGCCTTCCGAGGCTAAGTGTTGCCTCCCTTTTACTTTTCAAAGCAACTATTGTCTCTACCAGTATCTACTTCGTTTCCTTTTGGGCTAAGCTCTGCCCTTTTTAATTTGCAAGACTAAGCTCTTTCTTGTTAGCATCATACTATTGCATTTCTCTTGGGATGAAATATCGCCAACCTATCCAAAGGCGTCATTGCTCAGAGGCACCATCTTCATGGCCCGAGAACATTATTTCATGGCTTGAGGATCTCTTTAATCAGTTTGCATATCATTATTCAAAGGCATCATAGTTCGGAGGCACCATCTTCATGGCCCGAGAACATTATTTCATAGCCTGCGAATCCTGCATCAAGCGATTCATAGCCCAGGACATCATGGTCTAAGTACGTCATCCTCAACCGTCCAAAGACATCATTCATAGTCCAATTGGGAATCTGCATCATGTTTAAATTACACATAATCTATGCTTGTTATTCGTTTGCAGAAGATCCGGCTAGGAACAGCCGGCCAGGCAGTAGCGGATCGCTCCAGTACTCCTAACTACCCCGTAAGCCATTTTGTTCACCTTACCTTGCACATTACGTCCATCTTTGTAAGACTTCACCGGTATACTTCGCCGATGACTCCTGAACTACATACGGCCTGATTCCTGTACAACGAGGGATATGTAGGCAGCTCAGAAGCCAGGGCGCGGCCCAAATGTCTCAAACTATTTCCATTCAGTCAAAATTGGACATCATATCTATACCCGACAACTCTTTCATCCTTTCCGGGTAAAGAAGGGCAGCTGTTGATACCCAATTTTTCCTCAAACTATTTTCAAACTTGCATATATAATTTAAAAATCATTCTTTACAATGACTGGTATTTTCCCATAATTTTTCGCGTTTTTATCAAATTATTTTTTATTTTATTTAATACTTTATGTTCCATAATTATTCATAAATGATTTTATATATAATTTCAAAAAAATCTTATTGCTCAATATGTTATTCGTAATCCTAGTTAGCTCCATTAGAATTTAATTGTTTCACAAATTAACCAATATTGGCATTATTTAGCTAATTTCAGCAACTTCGCAATAATAGCACAAATATACATTTATATCATTTTTAAAAAAGCAACAACTAATCATTTTATATTTTTATGGTAGTTAACTATCTTAATTTCATTTATTTAATTTTAATTTCACTTTACACAATTATTAGCTATTTTATTAATTAATTATCTTATTTAATTGAGCGTTTAACGTTTAGCCACATTTCTATTTAAATTATAACCAGTTTTAACCCAACCCCACCTTACCTTTAACCCATTAAACGACCCAACCCAAAACCCGTTCATACCCGGCCCAACCCCACACCTGATCTGAACCGTTGATCAAATGAGATCAACGGTCCAGATCAGTATTACCATAATTAAACCCCTATCACTACCCAACCGACCCCTCATTTTTCCCAGCTCCCCTTCTCACTCTATCTCTCTTTGGTTCTCTCCGGTTCTCTCTAGAACCTTCCTTTGGCCTCTCTCCTCCGATGAGTCTGTTCATCTTCTCCGGCTGGTTCTCTCACCGGAAACCATGGTTCCTCATCGTCTCATGGTTCTTTACCCACCTTGCACCGGTCCAGTGATACCCTAGAGCCCTCAGGCAAACCTGGAGCGGTTCGCTCACCTCTCATGGTGCCAATGCCACTCTCCGGCCTCCCCCGGCTGTCTGAGTAATAGCTACAACCTTTCCGGCTTAAGCCGGCGACATCTATGAGGTTCCACGAAACCCTAAATCCCATATCTTTTCGATGAGGTTCCACGATACCCTAGATGCATGTAGTCTTGTTTTTCATAAATGTTTAAGTTTTCTCTATGATTCTATCATGTTATTGCTATTAGATTTTCTGATTAGGTTCTATGTGTTCTTATCATGTTCAAACGTTACTGCATTGTCTATGAATTTGTGTGATTTTACTGTTGTAGTCACTAGGGTTTCCAACTCTCTAATTACTATGGTTTGTCTGCATATGTGATGTTGTTGCTTGCCTTGCCTAATTGAGTTTATTCTTGTTCGAATCCCTAATTCTCTACAACTTTACCTTGCTTGCATCTCTGATTCTTGAGATAGTCCTTTAATTAAGGCTCGTTTCTCCTTGAATCTATAATTTGTGCACACAATCCGTATTGATTGGAGTGATTCCTTGTTTAGGAGATACTTTCCTTAATTGAGAATGATCCCTTGTGATTTTAGTCCCCATCCATGATTTCTTTACTAATTTTCAAATTAAATTATGTTTTTTCCATATAAGGGCACTCAATATATAATTTCCTTATTTAATATACTATGTACTTGACTTTATTACATGCCACATTCTTTATTTACCCCATTATGGTATAATCAGTTGTCTAATTGATCCTTTCCTTATTTAGCCTAATTTATACCCGTTCAAATCATAACTCCTTGATTGAAGGGAGTCCAGACGTCTTATTGACTTAATTGATGTTATTCATATAATTATGCTACTTTGTACTTGTTTCTAGCATTATATATACATTCTATTCATTCCTCAAAACACACGAACAAGACAGATTGTTTTAAGCTCTCTCTTACACACACACACATATTGTCTTGCTTCTCTTGTTGTTACTTGCAACTCAGTCAGTTGCAAGGCAACACTGAGTGATTCTATTGTGCTATTGCTCTGCTGCCTTACTGTTCTGTTGCATCTACACACTACTGCTCTTCCTCTCTTCACTTTGCTGCTCTTCATTACTTTGCTGCTCTTCATTTCTCTCATTCAACTGGTATGGTTTCAGTTTAAGCCTGCAGCATCTAAAACAATATGTTTCTGTTTGTATTTAGATTCCTTCTATGTCTCTTATGTTTCTATGTGTGGTTATGCTGTTTGCCTTGCAATTAGCATGTCTAGTCTATCTATGTGATCTCCCTTTAGTTCAACATGTTTATTTTTGTCTATGTGATCTCTCCTCCCTATATGTCTATCATTCTACTTGTCTATGTGATCTCTTTTCCCTTCAGCTCAGCATATGCAGTACTTTTCTTATATGTTCTATTATGAATCTGCCTTACCCCCCCCCCCCCC